>JAUJPO010032563.1:0-18932 GCA_032270745.1 Tiaropsis multicirrata | reverse complement strand
GTAATTGGTTTCATGATCTGCTTGCAAATGGCTTGTTTTATGCAAGCTTTTCGATGCCGCAATCTACCTGGCCACATAAACGAAGCGATGTCGATTACCTATGCTACTTTGATTTCAACAATATTTTTCCTTGTCATGTACCCCATACAGTTATCCCGCAAAAATCCTCAAGACGGTTCCAAAGTTCAAGTGTTGACATTGTTAGGGAACATAACCATTTTTCTGTGTTTCATATATGGTAAAAAGACTTATTTTATGTTGTTTCAATCGGAAAAGAACACAACACAATATTACCGTGGCAAGCAAATGCAAGCTATGGAAATGAAAGCGAGAACAGCAATCAGATGAGTGGAGTGAACATTTTCCAGACCCATTTATTCGATTTTTAGAAATCAATCCATCGAATGCAAAGCTCTTGAGATGGCAACTAGTCCAAGTTCCTTGTCTTGATTAGATATTTTTTCATTGAAGAAGAACAATCTCGGGCTAAACAAGCAAACAATGACGCCATTTTGATAAGAGTCTGTTGGTATATGCTAAAAGTAGATTTTCAACAAAACATGCAGTGTTGCACTCTCTTCCATTGGTTATAGCCTACCTCTGTATCCGAGCCTGGCATGTTAAGAAGACTTAACTATTTAACATCATCTTTCGTTTCAATTGCGAGGTTATCGCCTTATATCAACATTTGCGATGCGGTGGCAACTATTTTGTAGGAACATGTTTTTAAAATTGAACGATCTCTATTGTAAATTTCTCGATTTTCAGTGGCCAAATTCGAAGAAACATCATTAAGTACAACCAACGACTAAAAACGATGGAGAAAGATTATTTTTACACCTTTGACATTTTAGAGGAACTGTGAATGCTCCATATTCTATTGAAAGTAGAACTTTAGGAAATAAATCCTGAAAAAACAAAATTATGTGAAGAATGACGTGATTACTGGAACTCGACGTCAGACTTTCGTTTATCCAAATTAAATCAATAGTTACTTGAGTGTCTGAGACTTGAGACATGCGAGCAGCACATTTACCCCAGAGTATAAAACATTAAGAGATCAGAAATGTAACGAAGTCTTGGCGTCATTTCGAGGGTGAATTTTGCACTATTTGAGAGAAGTGAGCTTAATACTAATGTATAAAAGATGTAGCGTGCGAGTCTTCTATTTCTAAAAGTGCTCAATATGCATTGATAGAGCGAGTTTGAGTAGAGTAAAGACGATCCTTGTTTTCATAAGATGTAAATATAAATGCTTTCCGGAAATGCCACCGAATTTATGGCATACAGTCCGGGTTAGCCTCCGTATGTTTTCTTTCTAGTAATAATTCTTAAAGTCCAAAACACTGTATCATGGAAAGATGGGTCCCTCTAAAGTACGATCTATGCTTCTGAGTACGCCGCTATTCACTTTGTAGCGCACTTGTGTACTTATAATGAGTGAGTGAGCACAAAATTGTAACTGACTCTTTGGAACTTTACGGTTTTACATCAGTAAGCACTTATTTTTAACATTTATTGAGTAAATTTAAAATTTTAAGATTATGCTTGTCTAAGATACTTATTAATGAATTCCTGGAAAACAATAAAATTTGTCCATTCCTTTTGGTATAGCACACTTGAAGGGTACTTTTATTTTTTGAAATGAAAACCTTACTAAATACACGGCCGAAATATTTGCTAGATATACTTTAGCCCTTTAAGTGTTAATGTCGGATATATCCAGCATATATCTATACAGGCCTTCTCTATTCTTCTCTAGGCTCTTCCATAGCAACTTGAAATCTTCATTTTTGTCGTGAGTTGATGGAAATAAAATGCGCATTCAAAAGATTTCCGAAATTTGGTCTTTGGAAAGAGATTTTGACCTTGAAAGTAAAAAAAAATGGTTAAATTTGCCAAAATTTACTTTTGAGAGATTTTGACCGTTTTTTGGTCATATTTGAAAATTGAGTGAACGAAAATACATGAAACTTGATTCTGTTACGCTTTTTTCTGTCCTCTAGCTAATAGAACTAAAAAAGAATTGATTTGAAGCCACGCCACTGGGCAGTTTGCCCTCAAGTTAGTCAGGCCTCGCAGCGGGCCTGACTAGTTAAAAATAATTTTGTTCCAGAAGCCTTGCATTTGGATTTTGCAATTATGTAAATTGGTTATTTTTCACTGAAATGATAATGCCTGTATTTATTTGTTTGAAGCTAAAAGCATATACAAATAGCTTTACTTTAAAACATGCAAATAAAGTTCAACTGGTATATACACGATTCATCTTCTTGGCATCTAAATAACCATATAAAAATAAAATTTAAAAAACTCCTCAAAATCCCAAACCCCTTTTAATCCTATTATTGGCTTAGCAGCTTTTTCGTCCCAACCTTTTCGAACTTTTTGGCTGATTAAAGTACGAGAAAATTCGGTAATTATAAATTCTACTATAACTGTTGGTTCGTCCTTCGTTAGCTATTTATTGGTTAGACGGTCTTTCTATGACCATTTATATATGATCATAATTATTTATTTTCAGCACACATTTATGTTATGTTCGTTGAATCCTCACATTGTTTGCATGTTGTGTGCTGGTTACTTGGTCAACGCAACAACCATCGTTGAATGTCTACACACTTGTAAGATCTTTTTGAACGGTTTCATTTTTATTCCTACTTACTGTATGACTTTAACTTAGCCTGTACCAAACCCTACTCTTTTATGTAGATGACGATGGTAGGGTTTGTTATGTTAAGATTTTGTGTGCAACCGTGTTTTCGAATATCCTCTACGTCAAATGCAAAATTCTTATTCTGGAAAAGTAGCCAAATCAATTCTCTTGGGACACAAGAAAATCGTCTAAACGTTACAAACCCACACACGGCAATATAATTTCCAAAGTCAATAAGAATGGTACACGCTTTTTTTAAAAGAATAGTGTTTTTTGTTGAGGGTGAAGTTTTCCAAAATATAAGAATAAAATATTCTTAATACATTCTTATTTTTAAGAGTAAGGTCTGTTAAAATATTTAGGTATATAATTTTTACAACACTCACTGTCGACTTTTACGACGTAAAATCTTAAAGTCAAACTAAAATATTTTCTCCGCGTTGATATTTCTTTTCATTTGTATTCAATTGACAGTTTGTAAAAGTTGTATCGTCAGACACATTCAAATCTATCGGAAATGTCCAACTTGTGGAAATAACTTACCAGAAACCGAACCCTTATCAGGACTCAGGTATGTAACTTTCCGGGGGGAGGTAGCGTCTCTATTTTAATAATACGTTTGTGAAAGAATTTACTTTTTGCATAAACAATTTGACCAGATTATCCTACGTAGGGTCGTTTTTCGAAATCCCAGTGGCACATCCCCATCGGACCATAAGGTCAGTACCTTCACCGGGTGTAACTTTTCTTGGCTTTTTTATCGTTTTAGCTCTATACAATTCGTTGTAGTACTTTCAAGTGTCAACGAAACATGGGGCCTGGGGTGAAAGGTCTTCCCGGCAGACACGCCCGGCAGACACGCGACATTTTTTAAACGTTCTTTCAGTGTCCAAATGGCGTTTTGGCGACAGAAAGTTAAAACATCGTTGTATGCATGTTGGGTTCGTAAACGGGGAAACTGGGAAACTCAACTAATGAAAGGCTATAATACAACTAAAATAGGCCCTTTTTGACATTTGAGAATTTTTGCCACCTGAAAAATGTTAGCATGAGTGGTACCCAACCCTCAACCCACCCTCCTCCTGTAAATGTATTATATTCCGTTAAATTTGTCAATGTTGATGTCATTTTTTTATGATGTTCATTAGGTCATCTTTTCTACACAAACATCCAAAAAGCTTTGTTTGCCACCAATTTCATTGTTAAAAAGAATTTCAAACTAGCGGAAAGCACCCGGACATTTTAGGATGTTTCCGTATAAAAACTTATGTGATTGATACTGTCAGAAATAGCCCGGAAGGTTTTGACAGTATTGGTTGGACCTTTTACGTTTTCTATTTAGGTTGGATAGAACGATGCAAGATATCATCTCTAAAGTTCTTCCTCATATCGAAAAAGGTTTGATGACTATTTTTTTTTCTGATCAAAAGTCTGTGAAAAGTTCTAAAAACGCTTTCACGAATCAAGGTCGATGAATCATATACTAGGATATCATAGTTGAAATTTTGGTATTTTCTTCGTCAGACTTTTTTATGTCGCTCTCTTTGGTTGCCACTCGACCATGGCCAGATTTGTTGTGGAATTCTATTGTTTATTTGTCGTTCTTTAAAAGAATGATTTGTTGTTTTTTCATTGCGTTATCCGCCAAATCTGGACATTCTAATCTGCAATATCTCGAGACAGGAACTGATATCCTCAGACCAGGTTATCATTTTCTTTTTCAGAAACAGCTCCGTTCTAAAAAGATTGAAAAATTTGAAAGATTTGACGCGGAAGTTTGACGCAGAATTGTCGGTAAATGGAAATAAATTTTACAATAAATCTTTTTTTCAACATTTAGAGAGGAAAGACTTTAATTTTAATTGAAATTCATTTTTTGTTTATAACTTTTGATCCACTTAACAAAATTTATAACGTATGTTGAAAAAAAGATTTATTGTAAAATCTATTTTCATTTACCCACAATTTTGCGTCAAACTTGTTTCTGGACCACCCGGTATTTTTCATTTAAACCTGTTTTAATTTTTATCTGATGAGAGTTCAAGTTAAATTAATTTTTCATTTTTCAGATGAAGCGAAACGCGAAATAGATTTTTACAAAGAACAACAAAAACTAAATGCAGGTTGGCAATAAAACAATAATTTTTTGTTTTCTATTGAAATTGTTTCAGTGTTTGGTAGTATTGTCCTGAATAATGCTATGACATGACTTGAGCATTCAATACAAGACTATATATTAGAGCCCTTTGGCCTACTTGAAAAAAGGACCAAAGATTTGTCCCCGGTTAAAAAAGTTAGGGTTCAATCACGGACAAAATTTTGTTCTTTTCCTCAAGGTTGATGTATAAATAAGGACAGACCACTTTTGAGAGCATCGATGAGTGAGATTATGCTGTGTTTTCAGTGAAATTTCTTGCCCAAAATCGTTGAATGTTATATTTTTGCTTTTGTTATTTTCCGTTTCAAGAAAAAGAGCAAGCACAGAAGAAAGTGGAGCCACTTTACAACTTGAAAGAATTTCCACTGTTTTACCGCAACGATGAACAAGTTAATTTGTTCTTGCAACTATCAAGGTATCCACCCCAACCGCCGCCATCATCGAATTCAAACCAAACAATTTAAATTGAAAAATAATTTAATATTATTCTGATTTTAAGAAACTTGGATGTTTAAAGAGACCAATAGACTAGAAATAGAATAGACAATTTTTTTTTTAATGAACCTTAATTTATCTGCCCATTCTTTATTTTCAGATCCAAAGGCGAGACGGACATAATACAGGGCGAAACGGAAGAAATTGCTGTAAGTGTTAACCCTTCCCATGCCGAAGCCTTTTTTGGGAACTTTTTTGTTAAAATACTGATTTCTTACTGATTTATTTTTCATTAGTTCTTCACACTTTGAATATTTATTTATGTTATGTTCTGCAAATTATGCAACTCTCTATTTTTAGTGCAAATTATGCATAATATGAGCGTACGAATAACGTACAACACACGTTTATAGCCAAAATCCTTTAGAGTTAGTTGAAGACAAGGGCGGTTTGTACAAAAATATTTGTTTGAATTCAGTCCTTTGATGTTAGAATTCCATGAGAATATAGTTAAAGATCTTCGAAAAATAAAGCTAATTTTTAATTGAAGGAATAAACTTCCTCTGAATTTTTGTTTCGATTATTGATTTAAGATTTTACCAGCGTGCATCAAAATCGGCTTTTAATGAGACCTTCGAACGTTTTTTTTAGGGGGGGGGGGGCTCCAGTACAAAATTATCTCATATATCTTTGGTATAAGTTATGAAATATAAAGTATATTGCATAATGAATGGTAAATTTGATGAAAACTTGTATTCTTATTTCTATACACCTGCGAAATCTGAAAACTTATTTTTTTAGAGAATTCGTTACTTTTAACTTACATAATCTAATAAATTCAAGGCCCATCAAGACCCATATGCATTGCTATCGCTAATAAATACGTTTTTAAACTATTTTGTTGATTCTAAAATCTTCAAAATTACCCTCAAATTGAATTGGTCCACGTGGTGTGTCCCTTTAAAGTAAATCTGTCTATGAAAAAAGCTGTAGCTTATAATTTCACCATTTTAATCCGAGAAATCATTTTTCGATGAAAGATTTTCATAACTTTTATAATCAAAAAGAATTCCTAGTCATAAGGTTGGATCCTTCAAATGAAAAGAAAGTTTTATTATGACTAGGAATTCTGAACGAAATATTTCATTTTCAACTTTGTAGCATGGCCCCTGTCAATGGATGGGGGCATGACTCTCTGACTTATCTCCCAAGCAAAGACGTTTTGAAAACTTTTAGATATCTTTTCTTGAATTTTCATTGAAAAACTTAAACCTAAAAGTGCAGGGTGGCCAACACGGAAAAACTGGAAAAGCTGGAATAATAGTCTTTTTCAGGAATTGGGCTCGAAAAGCTGGAAAAGAGTACCTTTTTAGGGCTTAAAGTGCTGGAAAAACTGAAAATTATTTTTTTGATCAAAGATTTTTGTAACTCTGGTAAGCAATAGCTGCAAGTATCAATTAAAAAAAAAATTGTCGGATCCAACCATAGTGGATCCTCCAAATGAAGAGAAAGTTAACTTTATTATGATTAGGACTTGTTGGATAAAAATAATTATTTTCCATATTTTAACCTGTCAACTGGTGGCTGGTGGCAAATCCTCTCAACTATTTTTCCAAGCAATCATTTTATTGAAAACTTATTTTTATTGAATTTCATTCCATAATCCTAAAATGCAACTTTTGGCCCCTAAAATGTCTAAATTCTTTCTCCATTGCCCATGGTGGGCATGTGAATTGCTCCCAGCAGTCATGGAAAACCTTGAGAATCTATCAACCTCAATCTGTGCTATCGTTTGAAAGAGACCTAGAAAAGTCAGGGAATTATCATAAAGCTATTCCAAGTCAGGGAATTATTTTATCTAAATGTTTTAAATCTGAAGGGTCTTGGCTAATCTAAGAATCTATATTTTCAAAATTTTCCCTGTCGGACCCAACCTTGGCGGGTCCTCCTATTTAATGATACCTACACTGCTGCACTTGAATTTTAGAATCAATCCACTTTCGAAACTGAATATTACCTGCTCTAGATCCTACACTTTGAATCTCCAGTCCACGTGCCTTTGGGCTTTTTGATAAAAAGTGCATGTTTGAGAACTGGGGCTAAAAAATGTACCTTTTTCAATCTTTATAGAAATCATTAAGAAATCATAAAATTTTGTCCAACAGCATAAAATTTAGCATAAAGTTTAAAAATTTCCTGGCTTATTCTCGCGTTCGGTAAAGATTTTTTAAAACACCGAGTAACATTTTTAGGTCCAGAGAGATTTACTGAGTTCAAAATCACTAAGCTATAATTGTCCCCTAATTTTGCACTGTTTCGCTTTTTTTTTTTTTTTGATGTCATCAGCTGCCTGTCATTGAGATAGTTCTTAAATTTCGCAATTAATTCTTACAACTTCTAATGTTTTTTAAAAGCACATGCTGTCACATGATTGTCTCGAAAGAGCCTAATATGATTTAGACTTGATCTTGATTATTAGGATGGCTGGATATTTCTTATCTATCGAAAATTTTGAATATTTTTTATAAGCACAATAATAATACTTGTCTAGAGAGCCCAAATTCAATGGGATTTGACTTAAATTGATATTTCTTTTTCTTGAGGGAACATTTATTGGATGTTTTTCATTACAATTAAAAATTAAATTTTTGCATTCCCAAAATAAGTTAAAAACTTTTAGGGATGGTTTAAAATGACTAAGATTGGAACGATTTAGTTCAAAATTCTACGCCTGCTCCCTGGGTGTATTTCATTCTTTGAAAGTATCGATTTTTGAATATTTTTTATAAGCACATTGTGTAAAAACACGAACAAATAATTATCTAGTGGGAGGTAGAGGCGAATTTCTTGTGGTATATTTCCTTAGGTGAATACTTTGTAGTGTTGTTTTTCATTTTTTGAATTTTTCGCCCCGGGAGACTGAACACAAAACATCTCGCCAAATAACAGCGTCAAAAAAAACCTTAAAAACTTTCTATGTATGGTTCCTTAAAAGCCAACAAGCTTTCCAGATTGAATTTTATTTACAGTTAGGCTATTCATGTTTCAGCTTGTTTCCCTTCTTTTCTCCCTACTAAGAGGGTATGGAGCTGCCAAAGTGAGCCCATTGAAGTTTCCCGTAGTTAAGTCTCTTAAACGAGTTTGGAGAACGAAGCATCGAGACAAAAATTGGCCTCTTTTATTCAAACGATTTTTAGAGACTTTTGTACTAAAGAACGACATGCGCTCAAATTGACAAATTGGCAAATGAATTACTTTTTAAGTTCTTTCATTCCATATTATTATAATGTATGTCTTTTTCAGGAGCTGCCAAACCCTTACGTGAGATGTTCTTTTCGAATCAGGTTATTTCACTTGAAGAAGATGATTAAGAGGCAGTACGAGCCTAACTTCGTGAATCATAAAGTAAGTGAAAATTATTGCTCTTTTTTCTGGGGCACCCGGTATAAGTTATGTAATTTTTTGAAATGTTTCTATTTTCTTCTCGCCTATAGGTATAAATAGTTAAGGGTGAATTCTCAGTAATCATTTTTTAGCTAGTTTTTAAAGCTTGTTTTTTTCTCGTTTTTATTCAATATAAATAATATGTTTGAAAATCCGTTCTTTTTTATTTGAGTTAAAATGACTTATGGATTGACTTTTTCAAATAGAAGTGAGAATCGGCAATCCTTTTTTTCTTCTTCTTCTTCTTCTCCTTTGTTTCTGGCTTTTCGACTTTTCGACTAACGTTAGTAAAAAGCTTTTAGGGGAGGATTAAAGTTAATGTGTTGACGAACGTTTTTAATCTGCTTGATATTTTGATGTGTAAAAAATCATTTGTGTTTTCTTCCAAAATTGTGTAACTTTGTATTTTTTTCTCCTACATATGCACTAACTAACCACTCTTTTTGAATAAGAAAGCCTCCCTCCTGTATCCGAAACTGATACGTGAAAATAATTAAACGCCCAACCCAATTCTGTAAATAGGAAAAAAACACTTTCCCATTCCTTTGTCTCTTCGTTAAATGTAAAGTATTGTTAACCGATCACTTCTAAGCTATGCAATTGGTTCTTTTCACATAACGATGGGCCTACACAGACCGGAGTTGTCCGTCGTTATGAAAATACATTGTGGCGTCAAAAACAAAATCCAGGGAGTTTATACAAATCAGGAGAAAATCCAGGGGTAACAAGAAAATAGAATATCCAGGAGATATGGGTACTAAAAATCATACCCTCAACATGCAAATCCAGGGGTCCAAGAACTTTTAAACTGGCCTCTAAGGCTCTTATCATGGGAGAAAGACAGTTTTGCTTTGGTACTGTTAGAAAGGAAAGCTCTTTTCATACTTATTCAAAAGAATTCAGTTTTAAATGAGGAGGTCTCGAACTGTAGCCAAAGGACTGTGGTACGGCAAGGATTGATGGTTATAATTTGTGACATTTGTGTCGATTTTTCTAACAACTAGGTCGACATTTCTTGTAACGGGATCACTTTGAACGATGAAGAAATATTGAGAATGGTCTACTTGAAATACTGGAAAAAGGTATTTTAAATATTGTTTTTATCCTACCACCCTAATTCGAAAGGTGTTCGTCGTGTAAAACAATAACATTTATCTAGCTTCCAATTGAAAGAAATGTTTTCTTCAAGATCTGTCTTGACGCTTCTTTTTTATGAGAAGAAACTTAAATCATCCAGGTTGAGCATTACTCTTATTTTTCTTTTGTTCTAAACAATAGACCTATTTTCTTTAATCCAAAATCTCACTCCCTTGATATTCTGTAGAAACTACACTCAATTGATGAGCTTTTACAAGCATATTCAAGCTCAGAATCCCAAAAGCCATATTTCAAATTATGAAAAAATCTTCATTTTCACTCCGCAGCCTCAACCAATCGTCATGGATTTTGCTTTCTCACCTCTCCCATCACCGCCATCCCTACCACCCATTCCGTCATCATGAATAAGAAGAAAGTTTTGAAGGTATCTTTCAACCAACCAGCCAGGGACGAAGGCATACCAAAGGGACCCCCAAACCATGCTGTATATATTCTGATGTAAATTATCTTAACTCTAATGTAAACAAGAAAAGAAGACAAACTTCACCATAGAGAGAACGCTATAAAGGTTAGTTCTTGTTCTGCTCGCTTTCAACCTTTGAAAAAACACCTTAAGCTTGTTGAGCTCTTTCATAAAAAATATTCTTAAGCTTAAGGCAACCAACGCTTAAGGGTAATTTATTTTTTGGATCCGTTCCATTAAATCTTTCAAAATTTGTCTTCGCCAAAATCACCCCGCCTATTTTTCACCTAAATTGTTAAAAACGATGAAATGTACAGAAGATTTTATATTCCCTGTAATTCGCCAAGATAACTTTTCGCCAACATTGAAAAAAGGATTTTGACCATTCGTCTAGAAAGAGATATATCCTCTAGGTTTTCAACACCGGTTTAACCTCTCACAGCTCCCTTTAATTGACTTGACTTTTAAAAGTTTTTTCAAATTATAAAGTTGATTCGTGATACGAATCCTTGATCACGTGATCACGCTAACCATTATAACGAAGTTCATTCTCAGTCCTCCTCGAGTCGTTATTTAACGGTGGTTTGGGGCACATCATGCAAAGATCAATATCTTGAAACCTATTGAGCTATCATTGAAATGAATCGTGAATCTGATTGGTGGAAAGGTCAAGCGTGATCGTTCTTTAGGCATTTTACAGCTCATCGAATTTTTCGATAACGCCTCTTTTACACTTTACAAAACTTATTATTTGATAGCATTTGTAATCTACGACATTCAATTTGTGTTTTATGACTTCTCTGCTTTGATCGATTGGTGTATCAAAGTCAAAAGTCGAAAGCATCAGCAGTCAACTCGGAAACTGTGTTATCAGGTAATGCTTAACCTGTACCAAACCATAATTTTTATGTAGCTGACGATAGTGTAGTACTAAGGGTTTTCTACGTTTAGAAAGATGGAAAGCTACCCAGCCGACACATGGCGTTTTTTCATATTCTTTCAACGTCCAAATCCAAATAACATTATGATGTTAAAGCGACGTTGAAATAACGTCATAAGTAGTGTCTGCTGTTATATGTGGCATCTGAATTTGTGACTTTTCGAGGATTGGTTATTATCCGGAAACTAACTTGCAACATTTTCTCTTGTATGTTTTTAATGTTTTGATTCAAATTATCACACAGGAAAAAGCTAAATAGAGTGGAGATCGTCAACAAAAAAGCGAATTAATACTTTTTATCCGGAGGAAGGCTATACACACTTGAATGATCTCGCCGCGTGATTTTGATGTATCGGCGCGCAGACTAAATTCCACTTGCGCGTAAACACAATCGGCTGAGACATTACGTCATTATTTGCAATACCAGACAATTCGGATTACTATTTTGCAAAACATTACTTTGGGTCTGGTTTTTACTATCATTTTGGCTTGTTGTTCGCATATGGTATGAAAACCAACACAATGTAATGACAGGTACTCAACATAAATTCAGTCACATTTATGTTTTGAAATGTTATTTTTATCATTACGAAAAAGATTTGTTTCAAGTGTTTCTCACAAGAGGTGTGTGCGAATCGTAGACCTTAGGTTCAGTTCCTTTTTGTCTGAGTCACCCCTAATAAGGCGAAGACGTACTTTTTGACAGCCGCTTAAGGCCCCTTGAACACTCCTCTGCATTTTGGTGCACCATGAATTTCCTTTTGCAAATTGCTGATTTATATTGTCCGTGGTTGGTTGGTTACAATTATTTGTTTTAATAAACTTTACCTACTTTTCTTTACCTTAAACTGTTCTTATAATAAGTTAGTCTATGATCTTCTTTGAACAATGTTAACTTAAAGAACATTTGGAGGCTTCAAGAGTATAGAAATGTGAACTTTTTTTTTTTTTTTGATTATGTACACATGTTTCAAAGTCAAGAGGTTGTTGCCAGCTGACAAGTGAGAAAAATTGCGTTTAGCAAATTTTTGAGACTTAAATTAAAATAATTAATTAAGAAGATTTTAAGGCTTGAAACCAAAAGAGCTAAGAACATTAGATGGCTTCTTCGAATTTTAATGTTTTTATAAAGAAAAATGTGTAGACCTTTTGTTAACCTGATGCTCATTCAGATGGTGATGGTTCCCACAGTTCCCACAGTTCCTCTAATATCCTTGTTTTTGTTTTTGTTCCTCAATTCTACTCAAATCTCCTCAGTTTCTCAAATGCGTCCAATCTTTTCATGAATGATGAAAAGCTTACATAATGCTACCTTTCAAAAATATTGGCTTCTGTACAAGCTTTTTGATCAATTATTTCCTAAATTTCTAAGTTTCTTGAATTTGCTAAGTTTACAATAGAGTCAGTCGGTAGTAGAGGACTTGCCTCATGATCAAAAGGTTGTAAGTTCCATCCCGGTCATTGTCCACTCAACGAATGAATGCGTGGCACAAAACAGGTAAACTGATTTGTGCGGTATGTCACTGGGAGCTCACGGCAGGTGTGGAGCTCAGCCTTAGAGTGCAAATCTACCCAGTAGTCTAGACAGTCTAGTGATAGCGAATGAGGGCTAGACTCCTCCGCTGTACGAAACTAGGCGCCTCCCCGATTAACTTACTACTTACTACAATATGTAACCTTTACCATGAAATGGGACTCACAAACTGTTCTTATTAAATGTTTGTTTATGTTATGATGTGAAAGCTTTTCAGCGAGCTTTCTGGATTTCGTTTCAGATCTCTTCAAGTCATTATTTCAGAATCCCTATGGAAAGCTCTCAAAAGAAATCAAAACAATAAATTCCTTTCCTTCAATCTTTTTGCATACATAAGAGCGACTCGCCATTTCGTCATTTTTCCCCTTTAATAATACCCTGCGGTCATGTAATTAAAACACATAACAACTGCGACTGTTGCAAATTCTCTTGAGACATTGACTAGACATTTTCGGTAGAGAAGGCATCTTGTACAAGTGACGTCAACTTTTGTTGTCTAATATATGACGTCATTTTTGTCTAGTCATTGCATTCCCTCTTGTCACTTTGTATTTTGACTTTAAGCTGTTTAAGGTGTCTGTGAATAAGCTTTTTTTATTTTTTAAGAGCTCGTTTTACAGTGTTTTGGATGAACTTAAGATTTAGCTTAAAACGGCCCCCAGTCACCCCTCAATTCACTAATATTTACCAATTTTTTTCACGCAATCCCGATTATTCTGAAATCGGGGAAACTTTCACGCAAATTGGGGAATTTTTTGCAACTCACGTATCCAGACATCGAAAATTCACTTTTCAGCATCACGCACGGTGTTATCCCATTTGGAGAAGGTGCGGACTTTAAGGCTCGGTTTTCCAAATTCGCAAATGAAAAACAAATAAGTCAAAAGAATCTCTCTCTCTCGATCTTAGGGAAATCTTTTTTAAATCGAAATCAATATTTCGTAAAAAGTCAGTCTCCTCTAAGGGTCGCTTTTTTGGTGAATTTAGAGACAGTCGGGTCAGGCTGGAGTGGTCTAAGCCGTGTATGCCCGTCAACCCCCACCCCCTCCAGGGTACACTACCTTAATAACTACTACTTCACCAGTAGAGGGAGTTTAAAAAACTGTCCGTTACGACATAAAAAAAGTTTGGTCCAATACCGCGAAATGTTTATCAATAGGTCTCTAAAGTTCTAAGGATCAAAACAACAAGATATGAGTAAGGGGATCAAGGGCCTCTAATAGATTCAGTCCTCCAGTGCCAAGGAAACTTGTTTAGTTCAAACTCTATATATTTTAAGAACCCTTGTGACGTCAACGGGATACGCTTAAACGAAAACTTCAACTGTTCTGGAAAGCCTTAAGAAATGTCTGCAATTATCCTCGAGCACTTGCTTTTCGAATGCCAAATAGGGACCTGAAGCCTTCGACGTAGGCCCTTGTACTGTAATATCTTGTCAACGTTTATTGGTATGGTATTTTAATTGAATTCGCGCAAGTGAAGTCTGATCCCGTAGTCTCATTTTCAATGTCTGCTTTCATTATCTTTTTTCTTTAAGAACATTGAGACTTCCCGTTTTAAAAGAATATTGGCTAGATATCTCCTCTGAGGTACATCCCAGGTAGAGTGGTGTGGTAGTATTTGACCTTCTTAGGTCCACATCCAAAGCTATTCGCTAGCAGTTTCCATTTTAAATTTTCCTTTACTCTGGTAACCTTTACTTTCAATATTTAATCTTCAGACAGTCCTGTTCTTATAAAAAGATGATAATAGATGTAATTAGAAATAATGATGATTATAGAGCGGTATTATTTAATGTCGCATTTTTTTGCTAATCAGCGACAAATCTTAACAGTATGGCTGGAAATTCTTTCTCTCCAATGAGACAAAGGTCAAATATGGCCCACTACTAATTTGCTGTCTCAATTTTCATCATTTTGCCATTGTGGTAATGGGAGGAAAAGTGTTTACTTTTTTTTTACGATAACACGTAGTACACTGTCTGACCACGATCCAGACAAACCCAAAACAATTGAATGAATGCCTAATAAACACACTGCTTACATTTCCCCTTTGATCTTTGTCTGTATCCAGTTCATTGGAATGGCTAAGCTTGCGTTCGGTGGTTTTAATGTGAATTGAGAATTGAGAATTGTAAACGGAATCGAACTCAACTCAAATTTTTAAGGTTAGTGCTTTTTGTTGATGCTTTTTACGTTATCCTTTGGTCTGACAATAGAGGTTGCATGTAGGCTAAGATGATTGGTCTATCCAACTTTGATCAATGTTTAAATTCCAATACGAGAATTGTCAGTGATTTACAGACAATCTCGGCCATAAGGTCTGTGGACTAAGGTCTGTGAAATTTGCTAGCTTTCCTTCAAGGTTGATGTAAATAAAGTCAGTTATTACTACGAAACTTTCGCGATTTTCTCGAATTTTCGCCCTTTTGCTAAAGTTTTTGCTTTTAAAAATTCTGAAAAGGGAAAATGACGAAAATTTATGCTCGCGAAAAATCCTTGAAATGTTCGAAAAGTGAATTTTTTCAAATTTGAAACTTTAAAAGAGTATATACCGTATTTCCTCAAATAAGCGTCGCGGCGCTCTTTAAATTTTCGAGATTTTAGGTGCGGCGCTTATCAGATGCGCTCTTTTCAAATTTTAATTTCCTAGTATATAAAAAGGCCTGAAAGATCAAAGAAACGAGCAATTTTCTCAAAATTATGTAGGTTTCAACCCACAAAACATACCACACTTAAGTTCTTGACATATTTAGAATTAGATGTGGAAGAATTTAGTAACAAAAAAACTATAGAATTCAAATAAAACACATACTGGTCTGTTCTTTCTAAAAAGCGCCGCTTTCAGAAGTGCGGCGGTCTTTGGAGGGAGGCGCTCTTTTCAAATTTCAAATTTTAGGTGCGGCGCTCTTTAGAGGGCTGCGCTTATCAGAGAGTGGCGCTAAATAGAGGAAATACGATAGCTTTAAATTAGAATAGCAGGTTTCATGATATTGGTGGGTTGTGGTGTTTTTATGTTTTAGGGATAGAATGGTTTACTTTAAGATTTTCCTGGAAGGTGTTTAAATTTTCTCTTTGAAAATAACATATGCATCTATAGAGCAGAAAGAAGACTTGACCGGTCTATCGATTTAATTAAAATAATGTTTTCAATACTATTTGGCTAAATGATAGCTTATTTATTATACTATTTACAAAAGTTGTAGAATTTAAAAAGGATGTATTATTTAAAGGAAACATTCCATTCGAAATTTCTTTAGATAACATTTGTTCGCTTGGAGTGTAATCCCATGTGTTTATTACACTTGTTTTTTCTTACCACTAATTCGAATAACTGCGTCACGACAGTATCAAATACTCTGATATAGCTTCGTTAGATGACATAAATATAGTTCAAACTAGTGGTAAACAACCGGATCTTTAGGCTGTTTCCGTATAAATGCTGACGTTATGGATCACGAAATAACTTTTTGCTCTCTGTGGAACACTCTAATATAGTTTCATTTGACTGGTGGATTGACGTAAATAGTTCGTCTTTGCGAGTCTCTTTCGAATGACTATCGTCCAACTTTTCCAAATTCAAATCCTTCTGTTTGACTTCGTTTTTGACACGATGCCAGCGATTTGACGGATTCTCGCAGCAATGTTAATCGAACGATGAAATTGATAGCTCTGAACAACCCACTCGCAATAATAAACAAGAAAATGATGTCCCTCATTACATGAACAAAGGTGCAAGAGCACTCTTTGCATAGGTTTATGTACGCTGTAATCACGAGGCATGGCAAATAGTTCACAATGAAAAGTACCAACATCCAAAGGAAGGTAGTGGTGACGCGTTTATCCATTTTGGTGAAATTGTGTAGAGTTGTTTTCCGTTTTCCTTGCGGCACTCCAACGTCGATTGAGCCCGATCGTGGTGTTGGACTTTGACGGTTCGCGTCTGCCCGTTCACTTTCGGTCAGCCGCCGTTTAAAAAGTATCATTGTAGCTACCATTATGATCATCGTCAAGACAACGGTCGTCAAAGAAAATACTACCAGATAACGTAGGTAACCAACCTGGAAGTACGTCACTGACAGAGCAGCTGAGATGAGCCAGGTCAGGATCAAAACAACGATGGTACGAGCGCGCGTGATGACTTGGTAGAAATAAAAGGGATTTAAGAGAACGCCCAACCGATCAATACTTAGAAAAGCCATCGATAGTACAGATACACTATTCGTCAAGAAAAATAAATAGTGCATGGATGAAATTTCGAGCTTCGGTATGTGTGATCGAAAGCCTTCCTTCAAGTGAAAACTGATTGATAAAGTATTGACCAAAATCCCTGATATGAGATCGGCCAATGCGATGTTGGCAATAATAAGGTAAAATGTTCGGTGAAATAAATGGTACATTTTGATAATGGAAACCAATATGAGGATGTCTAAAGGTACGGCAACGAGTGATACGACCATAGAGAAACCAGCATTGAAAAAAGACATTTCAGCAATGGGTGACTCATCTAAACACTTTGAATCTAGATTTTCCAACATTTTGATGTTTTTAGTCGAATGATTTGTTCCAGGAGCACTGATGTTACTTCCACTATGTCGAGTCTTTACGTTGTTGATCGTTTTGGTGTTTGTATTCTAGCCTAAAAATAAGATTGCGACAATGGTTATACTACATACTGTATTCTTTGTTAATAAAGCTCCTGTCCTTCTCTGATACTATGTGCTAACTATCTATGCTATGGTATTTCTTTTTCACTCTCAATTCTTTTTTACTTACTGTGTCTGAATTGAGACAATTTTTTTTTTTGCTCCCGTGACCAATTCTGACGGAAACACTGACTGACACATCATTTTTGGATTTTTCTCCTTCTCATGCTAAATTCCTCTCTCGATACAATGACAAGATATTTTATAAGACAACATAAAGCATAAAAGGTTTCAAGGGATGACGTCATCTCTTTCCCATATAATCTGTCTTCATTCAACCGAAAGACTTATCCAAACAAACAAACAAGAATCTCTTCTCAGTTTTCTAGAATACAATCCGTAAACATTCCACCGTTTTACGGTATCTTAACGTGTATTAGTGGATAGACTTGTAGCGACCTATCTTGTTATGAATCCGTCAAAAGAGTCTTGATGAAGGAAATCTTCAAACGCTGTGTTGATTCTGGGGAACCTTTGCTGGCTAAACGGCTTATTTGATCTTGAATCTAAAGGCCGCGGAGCACTCGCTTGTTTTGTGGTTGAAAATTCCTTTAGTAAAGATTACGTCATGGGATAAAAGCGACAACTCTTCTGTGCGGCTGGTAACGTCATATTTATTCAATCGAATGGCTTTATTTATTTCTAAGCCAATCGAATGGCTTTATTTATTTCTAAGCCAATCGAATGGCTTTATTTATTTCTAAGCCAATGGTGATCTAGTATTACTTTGTTTAATTAAAAAAAAAACAGTGATGAGTGGGTGGAGACCGACCTTAACGCGGATGAGAGAATTGTAAAAGAGTAGAAAGAGATGAATATATTATCCCTCTTTCAAAGATTCGCAATCAATGAAATGAAGTCTTTATTTGGCTTACTAACTCATCAGTGAAAGTCTCGTTTCACAGCTCATCACGATTCGGGAGTTGATATAACCCATTGTGTTCTTTATATCTCACTTATAAGAAAACATTTTCAACCTATTGCCTTAATTCAGCTTTTTGAATACAAGTTGAGGAAATTAAGACAGCCATGCTTGATCGGGAGCTATGTGTGGTTTTTCCGACATATTTGTCGAAGGATGATGATGATGAATTCAGTTCGACGGTGATAGTCTAATATCTCTATTTGAGTTAGTTCAGCTACTTCCCGGTCCTTCATAGTGCTGAATTGATGGACAATCAGTCTAAACTTGTATCTATCAACCGATTCCAAGTCGTTTTCAAGAACCGCCTTGTGTTATTCTTTTTAATTAATATGAGAGATAGAATAATCGCCCTTGAACCTCTTATTAACTCCCCTTGCATCCTCTTGATCTTCTGTCGTCTGATTAGAAATGGTCTCAGAATCTTATTTCAATTCGGTCAGATGCAGAGACGGACGTAGATGGACTACGCAATTTCTGAAGTCAAATTTATTTTTCACATTACCTTATCGGACAAAACTTAGTCGGACAAAAGTGACTAAATTTTTCGAAAGTGACTAAAATTATGTCCGACTAA
>JAUJPO010032452.1:0-18938 GCA_032270745.1 Tiaropsis multicirrata | reverse complement strand
CGTCAAAAGTGAGCAATGTTTCCAGACCATTATTCTAATGTTCCGTACGGCTTTTTTATTTTACTTTTACTTTTATTCATAATTTTTCTACTGTGGGTAATAACTTAATAATGGTCTGGAAATCGAGACTAAAGTATTGCCTAATGCTACCAAACTTTGTGAAAAGCAATTTACGCATACGGAACATTCACTTCCCTAACGCTACCAAACATTGTGAAAATCAATTTACGCATACGGAATATTCACTTCCCTAATGCTACCAAACTAAATAAAGCAACAAAATAAATACTAGCCCTTTATTTTAAGAAAGGAAAGAAATACTAACTCAAAAAAATGTTTGGAAAACAAAATCAGCAATTACTTTATGCTTATTGAAGACAACGAAGACAACAGTAAAAACTTCACCATTACGAAGACTATTTCCCTTTCTCTTGTCGTTCTCCCAAAATAAATATGAAATAAAATTATAAAATGCACAAATACACACATACATACATTAAAAAAATACAAGATACTCCTTTCAAGTCGGGATACAAAAACTTACTATACATACATATAAAAAATACAAAATACTATACTATTTTTTTGTACCCTTAAGGTTATTTACACAAGGGTTACAATTATTTACTTGTCAAAAAACTTTTTTCCCTTTTTTATCACTCACCACAGTTCTCACCATCACTATCACTATCACTATTTCTTTCTTCACCAGTTCCCTGCCAAAATTGATGAACGCTTGTGGAACGCTGTCAGCTCGTGGTGAATCAATGCCATACTTCTCGTTCTTAGTTTTGAGGCTTGCGCGGGAAACTGTACCACAAACCAAATGCGCCACCTTGAAAAGGTCATCTGTTGTCAAATCTAATCAAAGCAATAATAAGGATATGATAACAGCTTTTTCAGGTTGATAACAGGTTTTTCGGGACCTCGGGACCTAGAAAGAAGGGGAGAGAGTAAAAATGTGATGAATATTATTTCTCGGGATCTCAGGACTTTGGGTCTTATGGTGCGGGGAAGAGGGGGAGAGGTGTGGTGTGTGGGGTTTCTTGGGAGGTCGGGACTTCTGTGACTTATAGTAGATTTTTGTACTGTAAATATTTTATCTTCTAAGGCGAGACCAATTTAATTAGTTGTTTTACGAGCCCGACCGACCCATATTTTTGGAAAAGTGAAATAAAAATAAAAGGAAAAGTGAAAGTCACTAAAAACTTTGATTTCTCGAAAAGAAATAAGAAAATACCATTTAAATTTTTTACTGTTTTGTTTATTCTATACTGTGTAGCAAGAGTCATTAGAATTGCCTAGATCTCATCACTGTGACCACAATTTGCCTTTGAATTTTAAAATTCATGAAAAAACGAGTGAAAAAAATGAGAATTAAAAAAAAAAACTGCGGTGGCTAAAGGTTAAACAAATTTGCCTCAAGGAACAAATTTAGTGTAAAACAAATTCTTAAAAAGTTATCTTAAATTTTTATTTTTTTGCCGACCGACCGATCCACATTTCGAAACTGCTTCGCCCGTAAAACAACAAATCAACTTGGACTCGCCTAAGGAATTTTTTTTTCTTCAGAATTTTCTTTATTAGGTAAAAATCATAACATCAAAATTTAATTAATACTAAAAAATATTTCGTTCAAAGATCTTTTAATTTTATTATAAAATAAACAATTCAATTATATACAATTTTCAATCATAAAAAAATCACAATATTCGATATTACAAGGTAGTTGTAATAACGTTGGATTTTGAGTTGCCAACGTCGTCAGTCGATTCTAAATCTACCTTTACAGAATCACCATTTTTGGAAACTCCTATTTCTGGCAAATTCACATCTTCATGGTTACTACCGTCCACAGCAGTAACGCCAACATCTCCTGGATTCAATTTAGCCTCTACATCACCAGAAGAATTGTCAACAGCACTAGCACCAATTTCACCTAAATTAACTTCAGCAACATCTTCGGGTGTCGGGGCGGGTGAAACATTATAAACGGGCGTATCACCAGCACCAATTTCTCCTAAATGAACTTCAGCAACATCTTTGGGTGTCGGGGCGGATGAAACATTATAAACGGGCGTAGCAACACCGCCAATTTCACCTAAATGAACTTCGGCAACATCTCTGGGTGTCGGGGCGGGTAAAGCATTATAAACGGGCGTAGCACCACCGCCAATTTCTCCTAAATGAACTTCACCAACATCTCTGGGTGTCGGGGCGGCGGGTGAAAAATTATAAACGGGCATAGAAACACGTTGTGTTGTAGATACAGGTATGGCTACGAGGTCGGCTCTGGTTATCGGGGCGGGTGACGATATGTGAGTGGGCGTAGCAGGACGCTGTGTTGTTGCAGATAGATCACCATGTGCAGCCCTTAACTTTCTAAACAAAAATAAAGCCACGCCACTTAGGAAAGAACCACCAAAGATGGTCATACCAGCATAATAAGCAGGACTTTTGGAATCTTCTTTTTCATTAGCACTAGCTTCACCTTCTTGAAGACCTTTCTTGATTAAATGCTCAATTTTGCCTGTAAGTAGCATCTGAGTACCATCATCAAAATAAATGGACAATGTTTTCGATTCTACCATTTGGATAAGAATATCAATCTCAGATTGCAACTGAATGTCAGAACTGTCGGCTGGTGGGAGCAGTTCAAAATCCACCTTGGTGCCACCACCGCCAGCAGCCTCATCCTTCTGGATGTTAATGTTTCGGATTCTCCAAGCGTCTTCAATCAATAGATTGTTCATTAAACTCGTTTTGAAGATGATTTGAAATTGTGATTCACTCACTTTCTGCATGATGTCATCGTAATTGTTTGAGAAATCGATGATGACTGAAAAATGAATATTTTTAATGTTTTGATTTTAACTTTTCGACACAACGCAGTCGATAAAAAATCCAATAGCCCAGAAGACACATGACGTTTTTTCAAAATTGTTTCAACGTCCAAATAATGTGCTAACGTTAGAACGACATTGTTCTAACGTGACTGCTGGGTGATTCATTATCCATATGTTTTCTTTTTAAGAACAAACCATTATTAGAACACAAGGCTTCCTCGATATCAAGAATATTAACATTTTTGACTTTTAAAGAATCCAAAATTTATATTCAGTACTGTTCTTACAAAGATGAAAAACATTTTAGGCTTAAATTCCGAAAAGTTGAGAATGTTCGGGTTTCTTCGACTCGTTACGTTCTCATAAAAAAAACGTATTTAGCAATCGATAAGTAATCGATATCTAATTGATCGATTACCTATATATCGGGTAAGACAAAGACGATGGTGAAGAATGACACCAGTCAATAAAAAACTACCTTAAGGGAACTAATTTTGGCGAATTTGGCGAAATTTGGTTAAAATTCGACAAAATAAATGCTTGTCAAAATTGAAAAAGTGATAGTTCACCAAAACAATTTTTTTTACCGACTTGCCAAAATTAATACTCGTTCCTTAAGGTAACAGGAGAACCAGGTAAAATGCCAGCAAGGAAAATATGTTTCACCACAAAATATAAAAATATGATGGTACCAACCTGTGGCAATTTTCTTGTTTTGATTCATCATATCTTCCGACATGGGTTTGAAACCTTCACGTGTCGTGTTGCCCACAGCAACAACAATTCCCAACTTGCCACACGTGCAAACAGCATGTGCTATACCACGTCGCGATACGAATTTCTCTCTACCAGAGCAAGTATCATCTGACCATTCAGTTGAACCAAACTCTCGGAATTTACACTGAAAAAAATACAAATACAATCCAAAGCTCGAGAAACTTTTCTACTAAAACAATGAAGATTAATTAGGCGCCTGTTATTTTATTTTTACTGGAGTTTGGTATTTGTGTTAAAAAAGGGGAGGAGCAGAGAAAAGCCTCTTCACTTTACGCACCATTGAAAAGAATGGCAGTGAGACCACATGGGGGTTTTATAGGCAATACCTGATAGTGGTATTGAATGTTCTCGATGTTGTTGACAGGGATAGTCAATTTGACAGGTGAAGCGAGTTCTCCTGCATCAATGATAGTGTCTGTTTCAGGGTTCAACAGTTGAACAGCTACAGCGTTTGTTAGAATGCTGTACATGTTTTCGTCGGAGAATAAATCGTCAGTATATTCGATACCGCTCAAACAAGCACCTACAAAACAAAGAAAATAGTGCGTCCTTAGGCCTACTTTAGCCCGTCCGTTTTTTGCCGTGTCAAATCTAATTAAGTGCATTTGTCCAGAATGTGTCACAGAGCCCCTTATCCCCTGTTGTTATGTCAAGTTTTTTCTGTGTAGAACTCTAATTATTGATAGTTCGGAGTATATCTCGAGCCTTTCTGCCGACTCCTCCTTCTAATAAAGAAACTCATCTAGTATTCCCTCGAAACAAAGAGGCACTTCATAAAGATTTAAGGGTGTACCAGAACACATTTCGGAAGAACATTGCCACGATTTGTAGTTATCTTCAATGGTTTGACCCAACAGAGCATTCGTTTCCACCAGACAAGTACTTTTACCACACGGCAATGACAATTCGTTCGTAGTTACATTCTCAAGACTACTCTTTTGTGCGTTGAGCGTAACCAAGCCGGTTGTTATATGCACTGGCGATTGGCCGTACGCCACATTTTTACACATGGCGGACAAATAATCACGAGTGAGATCGGTAAAAGTTCTCTTCGTTTGCATTGAGGCGTTTTGATAATCAGAGGGAGTCAAAAAGTTGTCGTATATTTTCAAAGCGTCTGTTATCTGAAATTAACGGAAAGAGAGTTCGATAGGTTGGATGGCTGAAAATCTTTAATAAATGCTGTATAATATACCGGGTGACTAAAAAAAAACTTCACACGGCGTAAAGTCATGCAACAAACTCAAACTCACTTGCTTTTGAGTGATAGAGAAAGGTCTAACTTAAGTTTTGATATGAAACTTTTTAAATTTGATTCATTAGTTACCAAGGGGTCAAAAAAGGGGTATCAAGTTAGGCATTTTTTATAATTTTTTCACAAAATTATTTTTAAAAATTTTCGAATTTCTCCATTTTCATCCTACTTTAACCTTTCCAATCCAAAAATATTTTTTTTCAAAACTTTATTGCCCCTTTTTTGACGTGTTTTTGCACTTTCCGAAAAGTGAATTTTAACTTTCCAAGCTCATAGCGTTTTAACTACTGGGCTAAACTTAAAAAAAGTAATACCTCAAAATTTAAATTAGACTATCCTCTTTCTAAATAAAGTAACTTTAGATTCAATCTGTATTCAATCTTTTTTTTGACCCCAAGAAGTCATCAAACGTGTGAAGTTTTTGCTCAGTGTAACTACTAATTCAGAGTTGCCAATACGAAATCTTTGTTATTGTGAGGACTGCACAACTGGAAACAACCAAAAATTTCCAAGAAAACATAGTAAGTTAAACACAGCATACCTCTTCCAAAGTCATTGGGTTGTCCTCTCCACTATCATCATCTCCTACATTCCTCCTCTTCCTACGATTCCCTTGGTGACTGGAGGAGATTCCCAATCGTTGATGAGCTATGGAAGCTACAGTCTGTGCAAGGTCTTGTTTTGTCTGTTCATCAAACTTCTTAGCTTCGTCTGTCATTTCACTCAAGCTTTTCAGCAAGATAGTTTGCGTGCTGACGTCTGTAACTTCTTTGGCAAGTGACAGCACTGATTTTGTGACGTCCTTCTTGAATTGAAATAATGCTTCATCCGTCTCTTGTTTGGTTTGTGTGGTAGCAGTGTTAGAACTACTGTCAGCTGAGTCTGAACAAGAAACAGTACAATAGTTTTTAAATAAATTTTGTTGAAATTTGCTACAAAACGGGAAGAAATAGAATGGAACTTTAGAAATCAACACACCAGTAAAATACAGCTAGAAAAATAAGCCAGTAACGAAACAGTTTTCACGGTGCAATAATTCAGTTTATCCAGGAAAACAGTGTAAGCCCGGCAGACAAACAACGTTATTTCAACATTGTTTCAACTTCCAACTTCCAAATAACGTTATGACGTTGAAACAACCTTATTTGGACGTTAAGACAATGTTCTGTGCCTGATGGGAGCTAAGAAAAAAAATCAAACTATACATGAACATTTCTAACTAAATAGTGATTGGTTCTCTCAGCTCAGATACCTTGTAAACTGAAATAAATTTACTAACCAAGTGCATTGAAGGTTGACAATGTGCTTGATATATCACCAAGAGCACCAGCCAAATCATCCGATGCAATGGCCTCATCAATGGATCCTTTGGC
Source organism: Tiaropsis multicirrata (assembly GCA_032270745.1). Classification (NCBI taxonomy): domain Eukaryota; kingdom Metazoa; phylum Cnidaria; class Hydrozoa; order Leptothecata; family Tiaropsidae; genus Tiaropsis; species Tiaropsis multicirrata. The sequence goes on along the minus strand of JAUJPO010032452.1, from coordinate 12,687 downwards.
ACTGTTGATAACATTCGCGTCCAATGTTTGCGGTGGTACAACATTAACTTTGGTGTTGATTGACGATTTGGCACCGTGGATGTCAGACACTTCAACAAAGACCGTAAGGTTAAATCCCTCAGATTTGGCACCGGCTGGTAACTTTGTGACGATCTGATTCTCAGCAGTTGGAACGCCCAGATACTGTTTACGCCCGCTGTCCGGTGATAAGAATCCAAAGTTATACAATAAAGGAATATCTTCCTCGCTATCGGCCCAACCAGTCGATGCGCTTAATACAAAATCCGACTCCAAGGCTGTGTTGTTTTCGTACTCCGCTTCAAGTATACCAACACTGGGTGGTCCGTTAGTGGTCAACAAAACTTCACTGCTTCCGCTACCGTCCGCATTTTTAGCTTTTAAAACAAATCGATAAGAAACTCCTTCGCTGAGAACATTTCGGTTAAAAACAATACCGACCCGATGAAAGCCCGCTCTCTCTTTGATGACCTCACGGGGCGTTAATAATACACCCGCCTCTTTAACATCAATATACGCCCGTTGTAGATCATTTTCACATTCAAACCAAATACGAGTGTTTTGAGTACGCGTGCGAACGTAACCTCTCAATTTGACCAATCTATCAACACTTTCTTTCACTCTTTTACCGGCAAACAATCTCACTATGGGAGGCGTTCCAGGTTTGATAAAGACAGAAACAGACGTGCTAGCGTGTCGAGATCCTTTATAATAATTCAAGGAGAATTTATAATTCTTGTTCGCTTCGAATGTATCGTTGTGGATCGTAACAGAGGCTTGGGCAGGAACTTGGTACCTGGTGTAATTATCAGGGTTGTTTTTGTCGGTACGTGTGAAACAAGCAGCACCACTCTCTTCTTGACATTCCCATTCGTACCAAGAAGAAGAATCCTCTTTGTCAAGGTCACGTGATAACGAGCCGTCCAATACGAAATCGTCTTTAATGCTGACAACACGCTTTGAGCCGCCTCTGATTTTTGCGATCAAAGGCGTTCCTAGGACTTCAATAATGACAGATTGTGTTGCGAATAGGGATGGTTCGTCAGCTACAGACACTGTCAAGGTTAGTGTATATGTTTGACCACCTCTTAAGGTTCCCGGGTAGATATACAATCTAGATTTCTCTTTCGATTTGTCAAGCGTCACATCGGTAGAATCGATTTCCCAGATGAACGTCAGTTTCAATTTCTTAGTTGAGCATTTGGGTAGGCGGGCTTTACCAGCAATTCGATTCCTTTTCGAAGCTTTGATTTTCTGTCTGTTTCCACCGAGTATGCTAACCGAAGGAACAATATTGGTGGTCTGTTTGATAATCATAGATGCTGGGAAACTTTCCATCTGCAAGAAGTTCTCAACCACCAACGTCACGTTGTACTCAATATTCGATAAAAGTTCACTCGCTTTGAAATTAATCCAATTCTTGTTTGTGTTCAACAACTTTGATTGGAGTTGAACAAGTTGCGTATAAATGTTACCCGATAGTGTATTGTTGTTGACGGAGGATGCGAACTCGATGTACCAATTGTATTTGAGTCTTTGGCCGCCATGGCCTGTCGACTTGCGTCCATTCAAACGTACCCTGTCACATAGACTGTATATGTTGTTTCCAGATATGATTGATATCGGGATGATCTTGTTTTGAGGTAAATCTAAAGCAGTATCGGTGGTAGTGAAGGAGTCAACTATGGCTTGCCCTCGAGGTAAAAATGAACCTGCGCGAATGGAAACAGTATCTCCTAGGAAATTCAACGATTGCTTATTCCCAATACGGACTGACATCTCGTCTAGTTTCTTGAAATAGCATTTGTAATGACTTCCTAGCTTCTTTGCAGTGGCATCAGTGAAAATGTTACGACAGGATCGGCCTTTCGAAAAGTAAACGGGTTGATCGAATTTAACGTTAAAATATCGGTAATTTTCGGTCAGTTTCGCTTCCAAGACGCGCGGCGAAGGAGCATAAATTTCTAACTTGACGTTTGGTAAATTGACTAGCGATTCACGTTGCCAATTCTCTTTGTCGCTGAGTGAGATGGTGACGGTGATGGAGCGTGACACCTCACTGGGCGGAATAGAACACGTCAACTGTGTGGAACTAACGAAGATGCCAAGCACTACGAATCGCTCTCTTCCTATTTCAACAATACATTGAATTTCATCTATAAAGATAATCAATGTAACGGTTTTAAAATCGTTGATAGAAATTAGAGTTTAATGAAATAATTTTCTTTAGAAGGAAAGGTGGCAACTGTGCCTAGTGCTAACATCAACCAAACTTCAATTTTATTCAAACATATGAGAAAAATAACTAAGGGATTATGACGAACTTTAAGTCACCAAAAGATTAGAAAGAGGATTAATAAACATTTTTGCAAAAAACACCTTCGGTCTAATACACCCAAACAAAGCAGTGACGGACACAGAAGGTATTCAGGAAGTTTGACGTAGAGTAGTGCTTTTTGTCCATATTCCTTATAATGGAAATCAACACTCACAATCTATGAGTATCTTCAACGCTCGGATACAGAGGTAGGTTATAACCAATGGAGGAGAGTGCATAAGTTGTCCTATTACCTCATATGGAAACTAATTACTCTCCTTGGATAAGAAAGCCTATCTCCTGTACCCGCCTGCAGAGACCAGGATGGACTTACTTGTATCAATGAAGCCTTTTCCGGTGACAGTTACATTGTTAGTCGTGTTTAATGGCAAACGTCTTGGATTGATATTAGTGACGGTCACTCGTTGGCCGTACACTTTGAATCCTTCGATGGATAAAACGGTATTGTCTGTGTTTCCATAGCAACGGAACATGTAAGTACCAGATATGATACCACGTGGTGTGGTCATAATCTGTCGTGAAATGGTCGACTCCCCTGAAGAAAACGGATGAGAGAATGGGAAGATATTTGAAATTTCAGCTGTTAAAAACAGCTCATTTGGGTGACAAACACCTTCTTACATAAAGATATTTAAAGGGGGACAATTTTCTTTGTTAAATTTATTAGTATTAAAACACCAGTATTAAAAAGATTTTGAATTTCAGAAAGAAAAGAAATTTCAAATTCGTTATTCAACTCAAAATCACGGTAAAAGCCTTTTCACACGGTAGAAAATGAAAGAGAGGGCCAATTCCCCTTAGGAATGTCAAATGAGAGGTCATCATTCATTGGGAATTAGGAATTGACAAATTTGGCATATCGACAATGCATAACTGGTAGATATTGAATCTAGGAATAAAGAAAACCTACTCGTAATTGTTTTCAAAGGATACTTGAAGCCGGTATTTTCCAGAAAACATGACATCCGGAACAAGCCAGCACCAGACAACGTCAGTTCATTTTCACCAAAACTAGACGCCGACATTGGGAACAAAGAGTTTACTTTAATACACAGACTGTTAAAATCGTCGTCATTAGGGGATAAACAATTTCCGCAGCGATCCAATATTTTACCGCTATTGATCACGCCGTTGCATCCTTTACAACTGTTCCCGTCGCTGTTACAAACACCGCATCGGTCGACGCCGTGGTCCTGATCAAGTCCCGTCTTCCCGTCGACGCATTTGCCACATTTGTTGATATAGGCGCGGCCGTAACAATCACCGTTACAGTCTTTAAAAACGCGATTCTTTCCACGTTTCGATTGACATTGATTACATTCGTCCATCACTGAGAGACCACATTTGCCAGCACAATCAGCTTTCTTTAGATAATTAAACTCAAGACCGGTTGTACCGCCAGTGCAGTTCCCACAATGATCGATAGCAGCATCTATTGAAACAAAAATATTCCTATGTATATTTCTACGTTCCAATAAATCAAAAAATTCTTGTTGAATCCCCGGGTCATCCCATGGAATCAATAGACTTTTGAAAGAAGGAGAGTTTTAATCTACAAAACTGATGTCAAGTCAAAATTCAAATTTTTTTAATTGATTTGTTCAGCCTTCAGATTTCTTCTTGTTTCCTTGATAAAACCCCAAAGTTTTGAGAAGTTGTAAAAAATTCTTAAACCTCTAACACATCTAAGGGGCCCCTCTAATTTTGTACTTCTTATGAGATCTTTTTAATGGTTTCAGTGGTTACTGGCTTTATATTTTTCACCAAAACTTGAGGACATTTGCCTATTATATCGGAATAGCCTATGTGAAGTCATAAGGTTCGTTGAGAGTCTCTATTTGACTTGAAGCAGTCTTGTGCGAAAATTCAGACAACTCTTCGTAAAAGAAAAATTCTTCTCATCTCTTCACATGATGAGACGATACCTTGATAAATGAGTAACTTTACAAAATGCAAATCTGTCAAATTCCTTGCTACTATCTGCAATAATAAAAAATTAATTGCTAGTCTAAAGATATAGATATACCTTATTGGTACTAATTTCCGCGCGTATTAATTTTCGCGCATCAAGAAAAATAATTTCCGCGCGTATTAATTTTTGCGCCTCCTATATATTTTTTTCTAGGCATACAAATAAAAATGAAGAAATTTTTGAAGGTAAATGTCACTTTCTTTCCAAAAACAAAAAAACATGGTTTTAATTTTCGCGCACTCACTGACTGCGCATAATTTCGGTATTAAATTTCGCGCATTTTTGGCCCTCTGCGCGAAATTGCACGAAAATTAGTATCAATAAGGTAATAACTTCTGCATAATAAATGATATGCGGCTTTTTCATCCAAGAAAAAAAATTGATAAACAAAACAAATTACTTTGTAAATGTAAACACCCGTTTTCTTCGTCAAAAGCCAAGTCCTTTCAGAGGGTGTAAAGAGTATCCATCTTCACCAAAATCTGCTTGTGTTTGGACAAAGAAAGGATTTGGATTTCCACTATTTCTAGTTTGAGGCAACTTTGATCAACAAGGAAATCAACTTTTAAAAAGAAAAAACATAAAATATCCTACTAGATTTGAAGACACCATCACATCCAAAACAATGTTTGCCGTCTCCTCCGCATTTTCCGCACGCGTCGATGGTTGCCACCGAACCAGCAATTCCGTTGCATCCATGACGTAATTGAAGGGCGATGAGGGGTGAAGAAAAGGATTTCGATAAAACAACATCAGTCAGGTTGATCGAATGGTAACCTGGAATTGAAGAAAGTTATTTTCAATAATCTTGTGTTGTTACTTCAAAATAAAGGTGTTTCGGACACACCCCTGTTATCCGGCTACAATATCAAGCTCTTTGGCGAAGGGTCCTTTTACCAACATTTAGTTCCCTGCTAAGTCCTCTCAGTAAAAGATATGAAAATACGCCAGTCTCCATCCAGTTAGACTTTTTATTTGACTGGAACCATAAGGACTTCAAAATGCTGGAACACACGAAGGGCCAAACAGTTTTTGTTAATTTATTCTCTACGCTATCACTTTATTTACGAACGATAAAATCACTTTACGAGACGTTTAGATTTGCTACAGTAGAAGAAACTCACCAGGAGAGAGACCATTTGATTGATCCCAGATCGCAAAACCGAGGAAGGCATCATTCATGGCAGTGCTACGTTTCCAAAACTGATTCCCGTTCAAACGGAATCGGATTTTCTGTTCGGGCTTCACCAAAACGAAATTCAATTTCTCTTCAGAATATTTGTCATAAACAAACTGTTTTTCGTCGTGTCTTGGGTCCTCGTTCATTCGCTCATTTGTATAATAAGGATATATAAAATCTTCCTTTTTGTACTCAGGTTCAAAACCTTTACCAAAATCATTGTCTTTTTTGCCGGCAGCCGACTCAGAACCCTTTTGGTTTTTATCATCACCACCAGACGTTCTCAGCATCAACACTTTCGGTTTCCCATATTTTTGTACTTTAACTTTCTCCATATTTTCTTCGTTTTTCTTTTCCTCTTCGTATCTCTTCTTCAGTAGGAAATCCTCTTGGAATTCGAGTTCATCAACAATGTGAAATGGATCAACTGTATTTTCAACAGTAATGTTCACCCAATGGTTGCTGCTATTGTCAAAGTACTGCCATTGTCCATATTGCTTGGATTCAGGCACCATAAAAATACCAATTCCTAGAGGTGGCAACGAATGAAGAATAATGAAAAATATAGACTCGGGGGAGGGGTACTCTAAAGCAAAAAAAGGTACGGGATGTGTCGCTGGGCAGGGTGCCTTTTTTGGCCCTCGTGAATCCCTGATAGAGTCGCAAGAACATAAAAATGGATAATCCATCATTTTTTGAGAAAAGTTGAGAAAAACATTTTCGGAAAAAAATTGGAATTTGGAGCCCATTCAGGGTCCCTTTTTTACGGTTTTGGGCAAAAAATAGCCAAAATTTATCCCACATAGGGTCGTTTTTCAAAATCTCAGTAACACAGCCCTGTCAGGTCAGTACCCCCCCCCTCCCCCCATGACGATGGCAAAATGAATGAAGCACTAAATTTGGAAATGCTAAAAGAGGTTGCGATTGAACAATGGAGCACTCTACTTTATAAGACTTTTGCAATATGGAGAAACAAATGTTTAACGTTACATCCAAAGGGAACCAAAACGTTATGTTTATCAGGATCTGAATTCACTTCCTTTCTCTAGGATTGGTTATTATGTGACTCGGACCGTCACCTGGGGGTATGACCTCACTACGGTGGTCGATTTGGGCGACACTCGAACCCATAACCTTCAGATTTAGAAGCCAGCGCCCTACCACCTGAGCCATCGCTCCCCTCTTAAGCTTACACGGATAAAAAACATAAAGCTTACCTAAGTTTTGTCCACTATCAATGTCAGTGACAATATTTTTTGTGGCTATCTCACTGACGAGAAAACCCTCCGATTGTGTTGCATTATTATATGGTAGCGTAGGTAAATACATCATACGTGTTGTGACCACTGGCTCGTCATTAACTGGTTGAACATCAATAAAGAGATTTACATTCTTGATATTGGTGACGTCTCCAGATAAACAATTACAAATCTCCAATACTATTTCTCTTTGACCGTAAAAATCAGGACGTGGCACAAACACCAAACTGGCATTTTTGTAATCAAGCGGGATATAAAAGTTGTCGGTTGGCACTAAATATACACCTTTGTTATCCGTGGTTGGGAATGAGACATGAAGTGTTCCCATTTGTTTGAGATCGGCTTTGACGCGAGCCACAGGACGAGACTTTTTGAACAGTTCTAAGGATTGTTTGAAAGATTCTAACTCGTAGTCGTCGATGTATGGATAGTAATGATCGGGAATTGGGTTGGGTGTCATCGGGAAGGGTAGATGAATGTGAACGAAACTGGCGATCGGGATTCCTTTACTTAAGAAAGTATCTTCTGATATGTTGTAGTAACGACGATATTGATGGACTGTGAAGTCGCTTGTTGTGGGGACCGGATGAATGAATAACATTGCAATACTGGTTGCTGAATCACTGGGAATATTAATTGTCATTCCACTCTCAACGGATGTGTCAGATTCGAAAAAATTCAAAACACGTAGTCCGTACCCTTGATGTTTTAGGTTGGGCACGTAACGGACCAAGGCTTCAGGGGCGAGTTGAATGGCTTTTTGGCGATCAAAACTTGGCCCTTTGGACAATTTGTACCAGATTCCGTCGTAATTGTATTCCCAATCACCATTGCTGGTTTGCTGGTCATCGTTGATAAGACCCACACCTTTAGAACTTAATGTTTTGATTTGAAAATTGTCACTTGTTTGATCCTTGACATACATGTGGTTTAACGTCTTGATCTTTTTGGTGGCATGACCATTTGTGTCCCCTTCACATGGCATCCAAGATGGTAGACACATGTAGCGTCTTTGACAATAAGCGAAATGAGTGGGACATTGTTGGTCACACCTGTGAATCTGAAACAGGAAATAAAAGTAAATGATTTAAATAAAACGGCCTGGAAATAAAACTACATTGCAGCGAAAAGAAAATGCTCAAAGTCACAACCTTAACTCAGCGTCCCTGGTCCATCGGTATTTTAGTTTTGTAGGTCTAGCTACGACGTACCAAATTTCGATTGAAATGAAGAAAAAAAACAGGAGGAAAACCAACTGCGATGGTTTGCCCTGGAATCGACCTTAATGCCACTGATTAGTAGCATCGTTTCAGTTCCAATTCTTTAAATTTAATGTAAGCCCAGGGTACTAATCAGACTAAACCAGGGGTAATGGACAATGTTATTTTTGAATGACATGGCGGAAAAACTGCGTCTAAACTCCAAACAGAACTCCCGGGATGAAATGCCGTGTGTGTAAAAATCGTAATCATAACTTTTTTTTTCCGAATCGCTTTGCTTTTGGAATTTTTAAAATATATTTTGGAAGTCGAGAAGCATTATATCAATATGTGCCTATTGCTACTTGCATTGTCATCGACCCAAAGCTAAAGATGAGCTATCAGACTTTCTTTCAGAAAAGAATCAAATCAAAACGATAGTTTTAGTTCTGAGCCCTTGTCTTGACGTGGTTCAGTCTTTTATTAATTGAGTGCGAAGGGAGTCTTATCATCTTCGCTTAGAAAGCCTATAGGATTATAACTATTTACAAAATATTTTCAGATGAAATCCCATGAAATTATTCTGTCTTATTCAAGTCTTTAAGAGGAGAAAAAGAAAAAGAAATTGATAATTTGGGAAATATAATAGAAAAATGTCTTCGAATACCACAATCATGGTCATTTTCCTTGCAGAATCCTCTATCCTGATAGTGATGAACCTGATAGCTTTACGTACCATGCTGAGCAAAAAACCTTGAAAGAATCTTTTCACAATATTTTATTGTTTATTTTATTCACGTTACATTGTTTGTCTGGAATATTCAATTTGACCATGTCATGATTTTAACTGGCACTACACCAGAAGGGAGTCTAGTGCTTTTAGTACGTAACAATTAAATACCGCCATTGCTGAACTAGGGTTTACTATTCTACTTTCTTTGGAGCGCTTTGTGACAATCCATAAACTTTTTTTCTACGCTCGACTTGGTAAAAACACGCCGTTTTGTATCTGGCTGTTTCCTTTTTGGTATTGTTATGTATTTGGATTTGTTACTCGAGCGACAAAGCGTTTTTGGTCGGTACTATTGTCACGTTATGCGGAGGCATATTTATTGTCGTGTCCAACACACTTCTCTATCGGTTGGTTAAAAAACAATGCAGGAAGATTTCGGGAACGATCGTTTATCGATCACAGGAACAACAAAACGAAAAACGAGAATACACGAAGCAACGCAAATTGAGAATCTTGAAAATATGTGTTTATTTCACGTTTACATATTTACATATTTACTCACTTGGGTACTTCTCTCCATTTATGTTGTTGTGTACATAGCGATTGGTGATATCATTAAATACATTTTTCCAATGTTCGCTTTCTCAAATGGAATATGGGACGTTTTGATTTATTTTTTTCGTCCGTAAGAAAGCAAGACGGATTTTTTTACGGCTAATTTCAAGTCATGTACAGACAAAAGAATCGGTTTTTTAACATGGGATATCGGCTAATTTTAAAAAGAAATCAATTCAATGGACAAAATCTCAGCAGGTTAAAAGACTGGTACAAAGAACTGTACAAAAATATCAAAATTTTGCCCTGTTAGGGTCAATTTTATTTTTTAGCTATCTGTCACAGCCCACCCATGGCTCATCACTTTAAAAAGTTTTAAAAAGAGTTAATGTGTAGCTTTCGAAATTACCTGAAACTGTTCTCTAACAGCAATCTTGAGTTGATCATCATCCGGGAAAAGGTCTGGCATCATTTCTTTAAAACCATAGAAAGGCGTCATGCCATCCACAGTGCCAAAGATTTCTCCCTTGTGTCCAAGAAGTACACCCAAATATGAGCATTTCATCTGCAAAAAATAGACCAGAAATTTAAGCAAGATTTTATACCCAAAAAATGAATAATCTCAGTGGCAAAATAACAGCACAGCTTTCAAGATGGATAAATCACGAAGCAAAGTGAATAATCTTTCTTTAACCTTTAGTCACCCTTTATATGTTTTAAGAATTCTCATTTTTTTTCAATTTTTTGTCATGAATTTCAAATTTCAAAGACAGATTGTGGTAACAGTGATAGGTTTCAGGCAATTTCTTTGGTACCACTGAAAAGCCCTTGGTCTCAGTTTTTGGCTGAAAATAAAGTGGTTTTGAGCTATGAACGATAGATTGAGGGTCGTAAAAATATGTTTTTTGGACGTATGGTGTACGTCATTCGGTGTTTTATAGATTAAAGATTAATAAGGGAAATAGGAAAACCAATAACTTACGGTAGCTGTGGAGAAGGCTGCCATACCAGACGGAGGAAGACAGCTTGTAAAGTAGAGACCAGCCAGGGATGTCACCATCAGTGTTTCATTACTTACTTTCACCAAGAAATCACCAGAAGTTTTATTCAAATAACATGTGTCGTCGCCTGTTGATGATGTTATGATCTCGTTTCTCTATTTAAATGGGAAATAAAAATTGTAAAATAAATTTTCACAGTACGTATTGACAGAAAATTAAAAAATGTTTTAAAAACTGATTTATCCAGTAATTCTTTAGAAATGAAAAGTACGAATCAGACTGAATTTCAGTGGTATCTCTCTACTCCGAACTCGCAAAAAGGGGGGTTCATATTTTGTCATTATTCGATGACTAGCCCATTAAATTATATCTTATCAGTTTCAAAAAAATAAATATCATTGTTTCGTTCGAAACAGAGAAACACACACGTCTGCAGAGACGTTACCATTGGGGAGGCGGGAAGCACCAAGACAATATTTTTATGATCTGAAAGGGTCCCACATAATTTGCTCTGATATGGTCGATTTTTGAAAGGTGTTTAGCACTTTTTTGTAAAACTATAAGAAATCTTTCCATTTAGTCTCTGACAGGGTCCAAAAACCACTTTTCAACACCGGGCGGCATTCTTTGCTCAGTAAAAATATAATGACATGATGGCGGCTCAATTGTGACCTTATTTTAAAACAGGGTAAAACAGGTGTATGTCTGGGCATACCTGACAAAATCCATATTTATCAATTGAAGTTGAAGGGCATTTGAGAATAATGTTCATTAATTTGAAGAAAGTTTCCAATTTATGTTCAGTAGCAAATGGTAAACATTCTGATTTCTCCAGATCGCCAATATTTCTGCAGCTCTTTTCCTAAAAATGGAAAAATTGAATTCACTAATCAATGAATAAAATCAATGGAGGTGAACTAATGTAACGTATTCGCAAAACAAAAAACAATGTGCTGCTTAAAAGAATCTGACAATAAAGTAAATGCGCTTGCGATTCAAAATGGCTTTTAAAGATTTTCCAAATGTCTTGACCATGTTGGAAGTCAACATTGATGTAGTCTGGCTTTTTTAGCAGCAAAGGCAGCGACAAGGGTAAACTTCGCATATGAGATAGACATTAAATACATCAAAGAGTTTTAAGAACAGGCTAGATGCACATATTTACAAAACGCCAACTGAGAAAAAAAAATCTTACATCCTTCTGCAAACGGTAATAAGTTTTCATATTTTTTTCATCTTCTTTCAACTCTAACATCATTCTTGTAATTTTGTAAAATATTTCCATGGAGGTGAATAACTTTATGTTCTTCGTTTTCTTTTTGTTAGGAGTAATACCTTTTGAAAGAAAAATATTTTTAAACATCACGAGAAAGATAGTTCCCTTAGGTGTCTAGAAAATCTCCATACAGAAGAAGTAATAAAAATACCATGCTCAAACTGTTGATTTAGACCGCAAATTTAAAAAAGAAAAAGCCAACGAAACATACCAAGACCCGAAAGGATTTCGAAATCCTGGCAATTGGATATTGATGTATAAATATCGGTTAACGTGGTTAGTTTAATCAGTTTCGGAAGTTTCGGTTCACAACTTTTGGAGTCGTCGCATGGTACCTGAAAGGTCAACAGAAAGTAAGTAAGCTCGAGACCACAGTCGAAGGCGACCCGAAGGCGACCTTTTCAATAGCTGTCTACCCGAAGGTAGCGAGTACCAGTTTTCAAGTCTTTGGCGTGACCCGGCTGGGGGCTAAACCAACAAGATTGCGAACGGGAGGCCAACACTCTAACCACTTGGCCACTGTCGCTAAGGTCAACAGAAAGATTATACATTATCCATTTAGGCTGCCCAGCAGGCACGGAACGTTGTTTCAACGTCAGGAGGTTATTTGAATGTTGAAACAATGTTGGAATAACGTTGTGTGTCTGTTCGGTGAAGTTAAAGACAAAGTAGGAGGAGCGCCACAACTGGTACTCTCTACATAATTCGACTTTCAGACCCCGTTCAGACGTTGCGTTTTCGGTTTGTTCTGGGACAGGATTGTTTCGGAACGTTTCGCTTCGGAATGCCTTGTTCATACGTAAAAGGAGCGGAGCGAATTACAGTGTTCACACGAGATTTGGTTTCGTCTCGCCTATCTCTGATATCTCGGGAAAATACTGTGCTTGAGTTGAATAAGCGAAGCCTACCCTACTAGTGTAAACATAAACAAAGACAAAAACAAAATTCTGAGTGTTTTGTTTGTCTCTCGTCTCTCAACTCCTGCTTGGTATTATATCTTGTATATCTCTGTACACATCCTATGTCCTGTCAGCTGTCACAAACGAGCATTTAGACGAGTGAAAATAACAGTTAAACAAAAAGGACGAGAAAAATAAGCCATATTGCACGAAGTTAAATGTGATAACCGTTTATTTTTGTTTTTGAAAATAACGTC
>JAUJPO010032341.1:0-18940 GCA_032270745.1 Tiaropsis multicirrata | reverse complement strand
CTAGCATTTTTGTAAACAATAACATCGGCCAATAGGATCTCAAGCGTTTCCAGACTATCTCTTCTTGTGACTATGGTCAACCGTACTCGTTCCTAGTTCAGCAAATCTCACTCTATCTGGGATTAAAGATTATTTGGAGATTTGGTAGTAGGTTCAGTCACTCAGTGATTAGTCAGCAGTTAGGAGCTTATCAACTTTTCTAATGCCATGGTACATCGTCACAATAAAGCATAATATCGACTTAAGTTTGAGGGTATAATGGAGAGTAAAGAAAAATATTTAGATAAGAAAAGGTGTATTGATCCAATTTAGTTGACATGTTCTTTTATAAGAACAAAGTGGAACGAAAAAACCATACAATCAAGTAGTATTTTTATAACATGCAATAAATCTTTAAAATTCAAAAAGGTTAAGAACATGGTAAGAAGCGTTTAATGATTTCTGAAAGAAACTGCCTTGAAGACAGCTACATAAAATGGCTCTTTTTCATTAAAAATATATGGGGCACTCATATGGTCCGACCTACGATATCTGCGGCCCTTACCCTTAAGGGTAGATTTTCAAGGTCCTGACAAAATCCAGGTGCACTGTAAGGGTAGGAAATTTGAGAAAATTTTGAAATTCTTTGCTAAAACAGGGGAAAATGGTCGAAAAATACTCTGTAAGGGTCGGGTTTTTGGCAAATTTTATACTGCACTGTAAGAGTCCGAATTTGAAGGTCCAATTTTTGGCCGCACACACCGTCGTTTTTAAATCGTAACACTTACCAATAAACTCAATGGTGTGTCCTTTAGGGCCTAAAACTTCTTTGAATTGATTTTCCACCAATTTCTGCATTCGATCAGCCATACGACCATCGCGGATAGAAGATAATATGCAGACCAGTTTGATTGGAGCCATTTTGATGTTTGGTACGTGTTTAAAATAACAAATAACTACAAGAGATATTAGACCGAGCGACAACAACTTTGAAGAGAGTGATCACAATCCAAAACTCCTCAGTCAAACTAATGTAGAAAGAAAAAAATATCTGAGAAAAAGGAAAATTTAATAAAATCCTGCTGTTTGCAGAAAATACACGTTTCACTGTTTGAATAAATAATGAAAAGAAACTCTTTATTTGATTGAAATTTAATCTCAGTCTTAAACAGACGGATGGCATACAAATGCGAAAAATTCAAAGCTCCCCTATTCATTATTCACGTACGATGGCTGCGAGAGGTCAGTTTATTTTCTTTTTGTTGCGAGAAACTTTCTGTTTATTACAAAAAAGAAAGTAGGATTTTTTCAACAATTTCAGAAAAAACTTTTCAACGAGAACATGTTCGTCAAGGGGTTATCAATCCATCTTTCACTCTGAGCATCACAATAATATCAACGTAGGCATAATCATCGTTGAAAAGAGCCCACAATGATATTTTCCCTCCTGAGGGGCACTAGCCTTGACTACCGATTTCTCATATTTTTTAGAAATGAGTGCTAAAATGTTCAATAATTTTTGAATAATTTCTCCTTTCTGTTAAAAATAATTCGCCTTTTTTTTTTTAAACAATAGATATTTTGTTTAAAAAAAGAAAGCTTCTCGCAAAAATAAGAAAATAAACTGACCCCTCGCAGCCACCGTTATTCACGAGAATCAAAAGGTCCGCTTTTTTAATGTTATCTCTATGACTTTTAATAATTCAACAAAGAGATATTAAGCACCACATAATTTCTCAAAAACCAACAAACAACAACGTTCTTTTTTTATAAGAAGAATTTTATAAGAACATCGAGCCTCAGATTTGGTGGCAAATTTTCCTAATGAAAGCTTTAGACCGAGGGAAGCATTTTAGGCATATATTTAGGGGTGGGGTAGGAAAATTGAGTAAATGTGGATCAAAGTCAAGAAGATCCGAGCCTCGGTCGAAATTTACTGGTTCTTATAAAATGACAAGAGTGAAGCGTGGAATAAATATCAAAACTTTATTTTTAATGAGAATGCGAGCTTTACCTTATTTATTTTACAGGTATTTGCCAGCATTTTCTTGAGGTATTCTTTTTGCAGCTAAAATGTAAATATAACAAATAATGTTCTATAGATTCTTCTCAGCAAGAGATTTTATTAAACTGATAGCATAATCTTTTTTAAGTCATGTACGAAAAATATGACCGTCCAATAAATATGTAAAAATCAGCAAAAATATCTCAGGAATACAGTAGCTGTGAAGAACTGAAGAAAGAGGCTGAACAGGTAACATGTGCTCTTTAAATACTCATGAGAGTGAGGCTGAGTGAAAGAGAGGCTGCCTAAAAGTGAGGCTACTACAAGAGGAGCACAGATAAAAACATAAACAATATGAATCTAAAACCTGATATACCACATGTCAGGCACTAAAATAATTTTAAAACATATAATCTTGATGATGTACGATTGATTGGTATAAATATGCATTTTATAATTCAATAATATAATATAATGTGCTTTACAAAATCATGTACAAAAAAAAAAAAAGTATATGCAAAATTTCATGCAATATGTTTGCGGTGCAATAAAACAAAACTGAAAAGCTCAAAATTACAGCCAGTTTATAATATAAAATTAATTTGTGTCACTCTACGGGAATAAGGATGTAGCTATATATAAGATCACAATAAATAATATTTCGTATCTAAAAAAATCCTTTCTTGGCAGGGACTCCATGTTGATCACGTTTAAGTTTGGTAGCCTCGCCCCACCAAGCCACTTGTTCAAAAAGATCATCTAAACTTTCTGTGATGAAATGATTCTCTGTGCTACCATCTTCACTCACTTCTTTGTGGACCTGCAAAGAAAAGAGAAAATTAATTAATTTCTGCCTGGGGCAGACTGGTAATACCTACCAATACCTACCCAGAAAGGTTTCTTGAAGGTACGCCAATGAATCAAGAGCAGCCGCCGGTGGAGTATTTTCGCAAATGTCTGTACTATTTTTCCAGGAGAGGGAATTTTAGGAAAATCCAGGAACATTTTGCTTAGCGAACAGACATGAAAATCTAGGAGTAAGTGAATTTTATCACAAACACATGCACCGATTAAAGCAAAATATCTGTTCGAAAAATCCAGGAGCGTTTGAAAATAAAACACATCAAATTTTCCAGCAGAACTATGTTGTGTTAAGAAAATCCAGGAGCAATAATGAAAAAGAACACAATATAATTTTCCAGGAAGAACATTATAGAAAGAAAAAGCAACTTTTTTCCAGGAGCAACTTGTATATAACACATGTAAAGTATTTTCCCAGGAGCCAAATTTCCACATCGAACAGATGTATTTTTCCAGGAGCCGAAAGTCAAAATAACAGACAGCTTTTTCCGGCTCTGGAAGCGCTTCTGAACAGTTATTTTGTGTTTTCTATCCGCCGGCTGCTCTTGAATGAATAAAATGGGTCTCAGCGTCCCTTTTTTTCTTTGCTACTTTGGTCCTACTTTTGGAGTGTTTAACAAGTCTATTTTTTTATTTAAGGGAGCGGTCATTAAGTATAGAACATTGGGTAGGGTATGAAAAGTTTTCTCTTAATTTGGGTAGGGTATGAAAAAGGATTGTAAATTTGGGTAGGGTATGAAATTTAGTGGCAAATCTGGTCGAAATACGACGAGCTAGTTGGAAAGGTGTTTATTTTCAGATCATTTAAAAACCTTGTTGTTCTTGTTTTCCATTTTATGTTGTGATTTGAAAATATTAACCCACTTAACATGGGACGAGACAAATGATGTGGATTTTTTTGGATACAAAAATTATGTACTCAGCATCATAAGCCTGGTTGATAGGGTATGAAAATTTTGCCTCCCTTTTTGGTAGGGTATGAAAATGTTGTGCGAATTTTTGTCAGGGTATATAATTGAAAGTCCCCCCAAAAAATATTTTCCACCCGGGTATGTGCTATACTTAATGACTGCTCCCTAAAGCCTTAAAACTACACTAAAATTTATATCGTTGTTGAGGTTGCTGCTAGTATAAAAAAAGTGCATCTTGATATTTTAAGGGCCTTAAAAAAACTTTAGGAAAAACTTTTTGAGATTGTAACTTTGATAACACCTCAATTAAAGCCTAAATCATCGAAACGAAAAAAAAAAAGCAGCACAACTTCAGGATAACATTTTAACCACATAACCATCATAAAAATTACTCACTGCAGATACGGTGGTCATATGTTTGACAGGTAAGCAACCAAGTTCCGCTAGATAAGGTCTTGCAGCAACACAAGCAGCCAACCCTCCTCTTGTTCCTAATGTATAACTGATCAATCCACTTGGTTTGTACTCAAAACTAAAAATAAAAAAATGTTGGTATGATTTAGGCTCATTAACAACAGTGACGTAGACAGGGACGGTGCAAAATATGTATTGGAAAGCTCAATTTATCTAACACAAATCTTCTGCGCTATTCCTGGCTAAACTACTACAGAGTGCATTATTGCCACTAATTCTTGTTTTAAAAAACTATGAGAATGAAGTTGCACATTCAATAAAAAGTACAATCCACCAAATATTATTAGTAGTGATTTCTTTATCAATACCTTGGAGGTGGCACCTGGGACATGAGGTTAGTTAGTGCAGGGGGTAAGTTCATGTTATATTCTGCAGTCAAGATGAGAAAACAATCTGACTGCTCTACTTTTTCGTTCAATGTTCGAAGGATTTCTGGAGCTTCTGATCGATTTTGGTAGAAATGTAATGGCTTTTTCAGAAGTGGTAAATCATATGTGACAGGATCTGTGAAATAAAAATGATGCAATCAAGAGAAGACTCATCCTTAAATGTCTGCCAAATACAGCTTCAAAGAAAATCTTATTGGAAAATATAAAATATATTCATAGCTTAGATTTCTTGTGGCCCTCAGAAATTTCAAAAATTATTCTCTACGTGCAGATAGCCTTTTAAAAAGTTGTATAAAAAGATTGTGACAGACAAGACTCGAATTATAATATACCTAAAAGGGAACTAATTAAGTTCCCACCAAATTTAATTTTTCTTCGACATCCGCCAAATTTGTGGTTTTTGCTATTTTTTTGTTGTTGTTTTTACGCCATTTTAAGGTTAAACTTTTCAGCAACGGAACCGCCAAATTAAATTCCTGTCAAGTTTAGTTTTTCCCTCTTAAAAAACTTTTTCGCCGATCCGCCAAATAATTCTCGCCAAAATTAGTCCCCTTTTAGGGTAGTAAAAAGAACTAACAGAAATAGCCTACCTATCATCTCAAGTTGATGTCCCTTTGGTTTCATAGTTTGGTTAAATTGTGCTTGAATAAGTTTAACCATTCTATCTGCCATCCTTCCTTCACGACAGGATGAAATGAAACATGCAAATCTCAAAGCCATTTTATTTTTTTACTCTTTATGTAAATGACAGAAAATAACTAAAACATATAGCTGCAGGAGGCTCTTTAGCCCATTTTCCCACTATGGACACTCTTAGATAGCATACAATAAATAACCTTGGACTGACTACCCAATTCTCCAATAGGTTGACTCAGGCAGAGGTTCGTTCACTTGCAAAGTGAACCACCATCTGACATAGTTTGACACCTTCTGGAAAACCCAAGAAGGAGAGGGATCACAAATTTTCCAACGGAAGGAGGGGGGATCGACATATTTTTGGTCAGAAAAACAACTTTCTTTCACAAGACTTGGGAAAATGCACTCACAACTTGCGATTCTTACTGAAAATATTTTATTTCTATGCGCCTCTAAGCGAAATGCTAACCTAAACAAATCTTAATCTTATAATTATATCCAATGTACAGTTATATTTGACCCTTGCACTTCTCTTTTGCTAAATATTTTTTCCAGGGGCTATTGCAAAACAACCATTTTTTGGACATTTACTTTTTATTTCATGACTAAGCTTTTATTCTTGTATATACTTAGTTTATTTGTTTATCAGGGTTCTGTGCCTTTTACTTCTTTATAATAACTGAAAAATACCATGTAGATAATATATCTGTGTGCTTCTCTGCTTGAGCCCCTTTTACTTTTGTGTGTTTAAATAGTATATATATACAAAAGTGTTAAGAAGATGGGTGATGGATCAATTCTAAGAGAAGAGGGATAGCAAGAAGGGGGGGTCATTTAAGAAGGGGGGAGATAAGACCCCTTGCCGAACTATACATCAGTCAGATCAGCCCTTTATCTAATTCATTTTTAGCAAAACGTTTTAAAAACACATTACCTTATTGGACAAAACAATGTCGGACTTATTTTTTGTCAGACAAAATTTGTCACTTTTGTCTGACTAAAAGTTTAGTCCGACGAAAAAAAGCTTCATACTTTTTCACATTTCGTATTAAAACTGGGAAATTATGGATAAAAAAGTTATAAGTTAATTTATTTTATAGAATACTTCAATAAACGAGTCTATAATAGTAACAATAATCTTTGTCATTTATCCATTTTGTTCTCCTAATAATTGTCTCATCGTTCAATCTTCATTATTTATAATATGTGTACTTTTTCTTATCACATAATTTTCGCTTTGGGTAATTTATTTTTTGTTACACATATTACCTACGTACACAAAGCATTTAGGCAAACTTTTAATTTGGACAAAATTCTTCGTCAGACAAAATATTTTGCTGGACATTTTTTTGTCCAATATAAAGGTATTTATATTTAATCCAGCAACTATTTATATAACAGACCTGAACAAAATTACAGACTGCGCTCTAATGACAACATAGTCGACAGATTAAAAATATGATTATCATAGTTTTTGATATTGCCGTAAAACATATGATAATAGCGAGTTTATGTATTTTCATTTTTGCCGATGGAGGACGGTATATTGACGTAGCCTGTGCGGATTTATGTGTTTTTCTCAGGCTGGAGCAGACCCGCCGTTCTGACCTGCAAAATCGAGGACGGTAAAAGTACTGATATACCGTCCTCCTTAATCAGTTAGGACCTAAGGTAGAAAAAAATTCCTATGCTGGGGGAGTATTGTCCGCAACCGGTTTGGGTGTTAAAAAAATAAAAAATAAAAAATTTCTTGGAACATAAAACAACATAAATTTTTTTTCTTTGCTTTGTGAAATGGAAAACCATCCTAACAAAAACTTTTCTCAACTCTTTAAAATGTAAGTATAAGGATATTTTTTGTATTTTATATTTTAACAGATAGTCCTGAGTCAGTCACTAGAACCATTGAGGTCTCATCTATATCAGTTTAAAAGTCGAAACAATCTTGAATGTTTTGTCTCGTATTTTGTATATTTAACCCCCATTGATTTTTCTTTTTTTTTTCTAATTTAGAACAGCAACAACAAGCGAACAAAAGGAGAATGTTAATCCAACTCTGCCAGTCCATTTCAATGTAGCCACCACAACGCCCAAGAAAAAAGTCATTGTTTCTCATCAACCAAAAAGATTGTTTAAATGTCCTGTGAATCTGTCCCCGTCTATACTTCGAGGAACTGTTCCTGTTGTCTCTCGTCCTCCTGTCGCAACCATCACAAATTATCGTCCTGCTGTTTCAAATGTTCCTGTTATTGTTAGTTCCCATGTTAGTGTTAAAGTTCCTGTTTGTCGTCCTGTTGTAACTGTTCCTGTTAGTCACCCTACTGCTGTTAATGTCGTGAAAGCGTCTTCTGTAAATGTAACTACTGTTCCTGTTTGTCGTCCTACTATTCTAACTGTTCCTGTTAGTCACCCTGCTGCTGTTAATGTCGTGAAAGCTTCTTCTATAAATGTTACTACTGTTCCTGTTTGCCGTTCTACTGTTCCTGGTATATGTGTTGCACCGTCATCTTCATCTCCATCTTCCAAAATTACTTCAACACCCACTCCAAGATTATCAAAGTTTACTCGAGAAGAGGACATTAAATTATGTCGGGAAGTCATGATGGAGGATTTATTCAGTAAACCAAAGGGCACACCTGCCAGGGGTGTAATATATGACAAGTTGGCAATTAAAATGGCCACCATAACAGGGAGGCCCTTGAAAAGACGAAATATTAGGGAAAGGATAACTGACCTGATGAAAGAATTTAAGAGAGAGCAAAATAAACAACTTAGAGGGAGTGGGATGAATGATCCCATACCGGACGAGCTGGAAACGTTATTACAAGATTTGTGTGATGTAGAAAAGGATGTAGAGGACGTAAAGAAAGAACATTTAGAAAAAGAAGAAAAAGCAAAAGCGAAACGGAAAACGTTGAGTGAGACCATTGGTGAAACAAAAAGTCGGGAACAAAAACCCAAAAAAGCCCGAAAAGAAAGAAGTGATAAAAAGATCGAAAATAGAGAGACGGTGATGGAATTTGTTAAAGAGAAATCGACAAAAGAGTTTGACTTGAGAGAAAAGGAATTGGCAATAAAAGAGAGAGAACTTTCATTGAGAGAAGAAGTGTGCAGACAAAATGCAGTCTTGATTGAATCAATGAAACAGACAATAGATGCTCAAAGAGAAATTATAGACAAACTTTTGAAAAATAGGGAAGTGTGATCCCATAAAAATGATTAAAATTTTCCATTTTTATTTACAAATCATACTTTCCCTATGAATCATAACTTTGTCTTTGTTTCTCTTGATACTTTTATTTGTCTGTTATTTACAATTTTAATCATTACTTGGCCAGTCAGTATAATCTTTTATTCAGTACTGTCAATTGGGGTTACTTTCATAAGCGATTGTTGTTGTAATTTGTTATTTTTTGTATTTTATATTTTATTCTTCTACATAGTCATAGTCATACTTCATTTAGATCTCAAAATGAATGAAATGTTCTAAAGTCATACCTTAAGGGAATAAATTAATGCGAAAATAAATTAATGCAGAATAAATTAATGCGAATTGGCCAATTTTAGGAATTCCTCATTAATTTATTCTCGCATTTATTTATACCCTTAAGGTATTATAATAAGAACATTTTAAAACATTTAAGTGTGAAAATAAAAAAAAAATTGAGAAATTAAGAACAGCCAAGCCTGGTTCTTATAAAAAAAGTGTGTATATATTGCTCATTATATTCATTCTATTAAAGTGGAGTTTATATATTTATTTATTTTAAAATATGGGCCATCCATATAGTACGTACGCAGTGAAGGGGAGAGAGGGGGGTTTAGCAAAAGCGTACGTCTAATGTTTGAATGACGTCAATTCTATTGTTCTCTGCGTACACGGCGGGAGGAGGTGTCAAATATTCGGAAAACCTTTGCGTACGTACTATATGGATGGCCCTATATAAGTAATGAAAAATACTGTTATCTAAATATTCAAAGTTAGATTTTCATAATTTTACAATTGATTGTTGAAAATTATTTAATTATTAATTACTTAATTAAAAAATGCTGTTATCTAAATTACTAAAATTATTTAATTATTTATCTTGTTTTTTATTATTTAATGTGAAATTAATTTATCTCTTTCAAAAGGAACTTATTTATTTATATAAAAATACTGTTGTAAGTGTTTATTTTGAAAATTAGAATTTATCATGTTCAATGTTGCTTTGAGTCAAAGAAATGACAGAAATTTCCTTAATTGCAATCTTGTTAGTTCTTATGGTTCTTACCCTGGCCTTATTTCTGAAATTCCCACTTACTGAATAAAATAGTGATCAATTAACTTTCAATTTCGATCATAAATTCAAAAATAATAATCAAGCATTTTGAGAAAGAATCATGATAGGTCGGGTAGGGTATGCAGGTAGGGGCAAGGGGCATTCAGGGAGAGGGGTCATGGATATATTTAAGTAATTTGTTTTTTAATAGATTTGTGGTTTTAAAAAAAACCGTCTGTACGATAATGCCATCAATCCTCTCTTCATTGTTGTTGTTGTTGTTGCTGTTGTTGTTGTTGAGCTTGCTGAGGTTGAGGTCGTGGGTGTAGATATTCTACCAATGATGGTGGTTGACAATTGAAGTAGTTGACAGTGTTTGAGCCATACAGGATGGTGTGGATATTGGTCAACAGTGCCGAGACTGTGTACTGCTTTGCTACAGGAGATAGACCACTCTTCTGCATAGCCTTAAAAGTGAAGTAAATAAGAATTAATTTGACATTGAGTTTTATATCATAAGATAAGCAAATATAAGTATTTCAATTCACAATTCTTTTCTTGTACTACTCAAAATAAAAATAATAAAAATAAAAATAGAGTGAACAAATCAAACAAATAAAACCTTTCATTGACCATATGAAAAAGTAAATAAAAAAACCTAACCTTATGATCAGTGAACTTAAACTTTTCAATAACTTGACCAAAAGCCCACTCAACTGTCACCCTAACACTAGACATCGACTGGTTGTATCTCATTTCTGCATTGTTCGCAGGATCCCGGAATCCCGTTTGAAGATGTGCACTAAACGGATACCCCCCATCTCCATATATACACATCACCTCACCGTTGACACCAAAAGAATGTTGCTGCAACTCCCTCAATAAACCAGACTGCCTTAGCAAATATGAGTCATGTCTAGCACCTTCTATAGGGCCAAAGAAATTAGCTATAAGACCATTGGGTGCGGTCACAGCTTGATACTTCACAGCATGCTTTCTTTTATGCCCATTATAGAACAACCGCTGGTCCAGCTGGGGTCTGGCAATGCCACGCACAGTACCATCAACAAATCCCCAGCAGTTGTCCAAAGGAGCCCCTTTTGCATGTATACTTTCAGCATATAAAGAAAGGTTTTCCCTGGACAACCAAGGCTGTTCAAAAGATTGAAAGAGCCAGCCATACCGTTCATAAACATGGCTAAGTATAAAATTAAACATCATGCACAAATGAGGTACAGACCGACCAAACTTGGGCAACAAATCTGAATACCTGCATGGAAATGCCAACCTCCTACACAACAAACAAAACAACTCAACGGTACTACAATGAATATAGCCTGGTCCAGGCAAAACCAACTCATCACCGAGATCTAACATCGCACAAACTCTATAAACATCCCTCTTCCTGAATCGACAATCAACCCAACATTCCTGGTCACTCCACAAATCAAAATTAAACCTTCCCCACCTAGCAGCATAACCACCACCAACACCACCAGCATACTGAACCTCAGCCACATCACACAACATTAAGTACTCTTCATCACTGATCACTCCATTAGCATAAGCTGTTGCAAGTTCTATACCAACATTTCTACCAGCAACAGCCATTGTTTACAGTCAGTACAGAAATTGTTCTCAGCCAAAAAAACAACTCATTGACTGTGTTACCGTCACCAAACATTCGATTTTTCTTTATGTATTTCTCAAAAAAAGGACGACGGTAAAACTCAATATCTCCCTTGTTTTTCACCGAATATCAACTTTGGATCCACGTCCACCGCCGTCCTCCGCCGTCAAAAATGAAAATACATAAACTCGCAATTTCTTCAAACGAGGGAACTTCTGGAGTACGGTTCCGATGTCTTGTCCGCTTATAGGAGCACAAATAGTCGGTACGGCGAATGCTTTGATCTTGATATCAGTTTCAGCTTTCAAATTCAATTCGTATTCTTTAACGTTGGATACCTTTTCGGTTGATGAGCCAAAGGTTTTTGCACACATGACTACTTCGCGGATTGGCGATAGCTTCAAGTCTTTCGCAAGTTTCTCGGTAATGTAGGTTTGCTGGGAGCCTCCGTCAAACAATAAACGAACTCCACGAGCATTACTGTCACTAGCTGCGACGGCGTTAGCGGTTTCCAACAAAACAGTTCCAGAATGATCGACTAAATGATGACTCTTCTCAACAACAACAGTTTCTAATTCTAACGGAATTGCTTCATCTTTCTCTAAAGATTTCTCCTCATTTGCGTTTGTTTGTTGACACAAAGCTGTTGGGTGATTCCCTGTGATCCCGCACTTGAAGCATTTGATCGAAACTCTACAGTCTTTTTTCGCATGACCTGGTTTTAAACAATTAAAACAACAACGATTTTTTCTCAAAATTTCTCTGCGAGCACTTTGTGTTGTAACAATAGTACATTGATCACTGTAATGTTCTTTACTTTGACAAAATCTGCAAAACTTTCTGCTCTGTGCACCGCTTACGTTCATTGACGAAATTTTCTTTTTCGTATTTTCAGATTCCGGACTTTTCATAAAATCAAAGTTTTCTCGTGCTAAAATTTCTTCATTTATAGCTTTCAAAAATTCAGCTATGTCCCAAGTGTTACTTCCCAATGTTTTACTGAGATGTAAACGAACGACATTTGGAAGTTTTTCCAAGACAATTGGTATCAGCATCGGTCCCAAAGTTTCTTTTTCGATTCCAGTTGATTTCAAAGCCCGAACATTGCTTTCGATTGTGTCATACAATTTTCGAAGTTCTTTAGCAGAACCGTTGGTAGCTTTCTCCAATCTGGTCAATTTATTCATAAGACTCGAACGAATGAGTTGCGAATTTCCATAACGTTCGGATAGGAGAGTCCATGCTTTATCATAGTTTTCACTAGATAACGGAAGTCCTTGTATCGCTTGCTGGGCTTCATCTCGAACATAACTTTGCAAATACGTGAATTTTTCTATGTCTGAAAGTTTCGGGTTTTGATGTATTGTTGCGGTAAACGTGTCTTTGAATGAGTTCCAATGTAGAGGATCTCCTTTAAATTTCGGAATTTCAATTTTCGGTAAGCGAACACCGTCATGTTTCTTGTCGACAAATGTTGGTTGCTGTACTGCGGGAAAGCTTCCTGTGGCGATTGGTGCGACGTTTGAGTGTAAACAGCGTTCTAATCGTTTAAATCGTGAAATGTTTTTCTGTACTGATATTTCAAATTGTGTGTTAGCGTTCAGCTCGTCGGATATGTCTTCATCGTCGGACAACTGCTCCATAATTTTATTATCAAAGTCTTTTATCGTTTTTTGTTTGCTTTCTAACGTGAGGGTCAAACTGCTCAGTTCATCCACGACATCATAGCGTTGTACTTCGGTAAGGGTATCGAAGTTGGCATTCAAATATCTATCAAATAACTTTTTTGCGTTAACTCGGTGCGCGTTACGACTTTTCTTCAACTTTGCTAGGTCAGCCATTTTCGGTCAAATCAAGTAATCAAGTAATCGAGTAATTAAATCAATCAATTTTAATCAAATCAAATTTCGGTATTCAGCGATCGGCGGCAAATAATATCTCACATTTTCAACAACAAAAAAATCAAATTTTTATAACCAAATCAATCCAATAATCAAATCAAAATCCATATCAAAATACTATCCGGTTCGGTAAGGACCATGTGATTCTTTTCAAAACAAAATAGAGGACTGTATACTCTCAAAAGATGTTTTCTTCTCGAAGTTTCAAAATAAACTAATAACAAATTCTAATGTACAATGAAACGCGCTTCTTTTATACGTTCTCGTCACGTGGCTAATCAATTATTCACAGCGACTTTACACTGAAGCTTTCTACTGGCAAATTAGCAGAAACAAAGGCATCTATTACGGATGAAAGGAACTTTTAAAAGATTGCTTTGTATTTTATAAAAATCTTTTGAAAGTCTATAATCGATTCTTCCTAAGGTTTCCCACTGGTTGATCTTTTATTTTTTATTATCAAACGCAAAAAAAACAAAGGAGAGGAGGAAATATTTGTTATGCGTTGTTATGTATAAATTCTGTTGCAAAAAGATTGTCACTAAAAACCGGTTGAAACCGTTAATGTATAAAAACCAGGATAGGATGAAGGAAACAAAAAGTAAGTAAGTGATAATGTCGTGGTTTCTACATGGAAGAAAGTTTTACTGACAATCTTTTTGCAACAGACTTTAGTTATATGTTATATGATAGTTATGAATAATATCTTGCTGGTTAGTTCGAGTTCTCGTCACTGTTACGCGCTAGCGATATGGAAAGAAATAGTTTTGTTGATAGCTTTGGTCGTTTGGTGATTCTAGTAAAATCAACGGCATGATCTGTGTCTTTCCGTTTTGAATAATTTCGGCTCTGCGATGGCGGTTTAGGCTGCTGAAGCTGATTATGTTGGACGATAGCTTGAGGATGACATGTCCCTTATGGTGAAGCCATACATTCTTGGTAACTCATTGGCATGTAATTATATTCGTAATTCAATCAAAATTGACAAATGTAATGCTGATCCTTCTACTTGACGGTTTTTTCTTTCGCCTCTCAATCTGTAACTTATCTAACTCATCAATATGTGTGATCACTAATTTCATTAACTGAAGTCGAAGTTTGATATGTGTAGTAAGGAATGCTTTTGTTTGACGCAATATCAAAGAGTCAAAATGAATTTCACGATTTGTTTTATAAAACTTAATTGATCTTTCCTAGATTTAATCGATCTTCCCTCATAAAGTCTTTTGTTCTCAAAAGTTGGTCTGGCCTACTACATGAGACAAAAGACTTTACGACGGAAGATCGATTAAATATAGGAAAGATCGATTAAGTTTTAAAACAAGTATCTTGATGAAATACAAAGCACTCTGTTAATAAGTTTCTTTCAACGTAAATAATAGATGCCTTTGTTTTTGCTAATCGATTTGCCAGTAGAAAAGCTTCAGTGTAAATTCGCCCAGTGTCATTCAGACACTTCCATGTTTTACAATGGCTGTTCGTCATATTGAAATAATAATAAACCAGTCGAGGCTGCAAGGTCAGCCAATCCTAGCTCAGCTAGATATAGCTTTAATAAGTGGGCTAACAGAATGTACTGAAACAGAGGAGACTAAAAATGTTGAATAACGCACAAAATGTGAAACCTTTGATCACTTGATTGATGCAATGTCTGTATTTACTAAAACAAAGCTGCCCTTTTCATGAATCAATGAAATGAAATGATACAAAATATTTTTCGATTGTAGGGTAGGGTTTTAGACCTATTTTTGGGTTGAAACTCGAAGTTTTTGGCACGGCGAAAGTTTCTAAATAGACTCTCATGAAATACCGTCAACCGGTGTAAGTTGGGATCCTCCAGTCAAACATGCGATGCCAAAAAAGACGCCATATGGCATTTTGCTGACCTTCCAAGATCTTGTGAATGTTGATGTTTGAAAACGAAAGTAGAATTCAATGCCGTTCTAGTGAGCATCAAGTATCTCAATCAAATTTTTTTTGAGAAAACGGCAAAATCCAAGCAATTAAAAACGTTGTGTGAAAGCTAAACGAGTGCGTTGTTTTGGTACCCGTTAATTATTTAAATATAATTATGGCGTTCGTTTTTTTTACTGATCAAGAAACAAAACAAAATGACGATGAGTTGAAGTAGATCAACGACCTAATAAAATAGATAGACCAAGAACTCCATACAATGGCTCTTAGAAATCTTTTGTTTTCTATTCATTGTGTATTCTTTCATCTTGCCGTCTTTCCGCAATCCGCGTAAGTCATATTACAAAGAAATTAGACTTTTTACAAGCATCTATAAATAGTGTAAAATCAATTATATCGAATTTCTACTGACCATGAATATAATTTTCGATTTTTTTGTCTGCATCAGCTCGCATTTTTAATTATCTTTCTCACAAGATATTTTTCAATATTTTTTGACAACACTATTGCACTTTTTAGCGTATTTTCTTTAAGAATATATACATTTTTGAAAGACTCTTACGAAGAAAATAAAGGTGCGTTCGTTGTGCGTTCTTAAGAAAAACACTATCCAAATACAAATGTTATAATTTTAAAACTTTTTGCTAATTTTTAAGCCCAAAAGTTTGACTTGAAATTAAGAACATATTCACAAAATTTGGGTCATGTGATCAATATTAACCAATAGCTAATCTTAAAAGAATGTTTTTGCACGCGGAATGACACTTTTATGATGCAAAAGATCATTAATTTTTTTATCACTCTTACGCGGATGATTTCAATAGGATACTAGTCTATCTATTCTATTAGGTCGTTGAGTAGATATTTTACGACTTTAACTTTCATGTCTTTTTTAATTACATTGGAGTTCACTCTTGTTTTGGTTTTAACGTGCGATTGATAAGCTTGATGAGATCAAGCTAAACAAAATTGTTGTCAGAAAAGAAGACCAGATTTTTGGTGACCCCATGTTTTACTGGAGGATCCCATTTTACCCCGGTTGACCCAGTTGACCGTACTCTTCTTGTTTTATAAAAAGTCGGTCAAAAGCTCATTTGCCAAAAGTTCGGTTGAAAACCTTCTAAAAAATGATCGTTTTTTTACGAAAGAACCCCGGTATTTTAAGAATATTTTGGTGGGATTACGGTATTTTTTCGATAAAGTTCACAGTTACGGTAATTTTAGACATCGTACACCCCCAACCAAATGGATATACCTTTACTCAATTCGAAGTTGTTCAACCCTCTCCCCCTGGTATGATAAAAGACCGAAAAAGCTCAACAAAGTTGAATTTTTAGAAAATGAGAGAGTTTTTTCAACTGAAGTTTTGGTAAATGAGAGTTATACGTGTGAATTTCAATTGCGCTTTACTATTCCTAATATTTTTTTTTCGTTACAGCGTACTACCTATCAGAGCCTAGTGTTGATTGTGAGCGGACGTGCAAAGAAATCAATGACACATACGGTTGTTTAACGCGTGTCAGTACACGTGACTCAAAAGGTATCATTGAAGATGCACGTGACCCTACAGACCATACTATGACTGCCAATCTGACGTGTTTAGGGAACGGTGGAAACTCCTTATATGCTGAAGAATATCATCCATCTTACGACGTCACAACGAATGAATGCCAGGGCTATATTGGAGTACCGTTGAATATGAAATGTACAACTTCCACATTCATTGGTTCTAATATTCGAAGATTGTGCCATTGTGTGGACCACGGTCAGTTTTTTATTTTAATTATATTGATATAAATTACGCACGCATTTAGTCTTTTCTCGAATTGCAGTTTAAACTGTAATCCCTCCACTATGGTGGCCTAGGAGTGCAATAGGCAATTAGCTACATGGGTAAAAAAAATGAAAAAAAAAAGAAAAAAAGAACTAATAATAAAAAAAGTAACTGCCTCCACAAAGACCCAAATCCGTATGTAATTGTCCCACGTAAAAAATATAGTGAAACTTTAAGATTTACTGGGCAAATCTTTCAGATGGTAAGCCCTTCTATTGTGCTTGAGGAAGGATATTTAATGATTATTCTAAGTTTCTTTTCCTCCATAGAAACGCAAGGTTATGAAGAATGGGCGATTTGGAGTCCTTGCACAAAATCATGTGGTAAAGGAATCAAGAGGAGATTTCGTAACTGTTTGATGGAAGTTGGATGTGGACGAACTATGGATGAAATAGATTGTAATGTTTTTCAATGTCCAAGTAAGTTCACATATTGTCTACCACATGTACATATAAATTTACAGTTTAAGTTCTTAGAGTTTTCTTTAAGTTTTTTTTGTTGTTGTCCGGTATATGAGTCTTTTGTTGACTTCCTCCTTATACTTTTTATCTTTTCCTAGTCCATGGTCAATGGTCGAGTTGGTCAGAAATGACGCCCTGTACTAAAAGTTGTGGTTTTGGAAGTAAACAAAGAACACGAACATGTACCGTCCCTCCGCCAAAACATGGAGGGCGGGATTGTGTTGGAACGCCCGTTGAAGTTATCGAAGGATGCAACCCCTATCCTTGTCCAGGTATTTGTTAGCTTAGAAATCTGATCGATTCTTTTAGTACTGCTTTAAATTATTAACTACCTTAATGGTATTAATTTTCGCGGTTTTCGCAAACTTTGGAAATTAAATTCTCGCAAAGTCTTTATTCCAATTCGCGAAAGTAATCCTGTTAAGGTAAAATATTATATCTTTGAATACGCACAAGAACTTATACAATACCTTAATGGGATTAATTTTCGCGGGAATTTATTTTCCCGAATTGGAAAATTAAAGATTTTGCGAGGATTTAATTTCGCGAATTTGCCTGTTTTTAACCTAATTTCTTTCATTTTACTAGAGGTTTTTGGCAAAAAGCATGAAATAAAAATGGCCAAAATTCGCGAAAAATGGCCAAAATTAATCCTCGCGAAAATTTATCCCCTTATGGAATAGATTTTATAACTCTAAGCTGATAATTGTTATGATTATCTTTAGTGAGAGGAGGCTGGGGGGACTGGGTGCAAGCGGATTTCTGCACACAACCGTGTGGTAATGGTGGTCTTAAACCCTTTCGAAGATATTGCAATGATCCAAAACCGAAATATCGTGGTCCAGGGTGTCAAGGCTCAAATTATCGAAGAATACCTTGTAATGAATATATCAGGTGCAATGAATGTAAGTGATAATGCTCAAAACACATTTCTTCTTCAACTCTTAAGACAACTGGTTTTGAAAAAAATGAAAATAATCCACAATTCTTTTTACAATAAAAAAATCCAACATTAAATGACGGTTGAGTACAGTAGCTAGCGGACCATGGGAGATTTTCATACTCTTTGAGTTCATACTCTTGAGGTGGTCTCGAACTATAGACTTTAGTGTGTCCTTTTCAAGACGCAAATGCCAAACAACGTCTAATGGCTGATTGGGCTTTTCGAAAAAGAAATCCATATTCCCTTCACTGTTGACGATGTCGATGGATATACGTGCCGAAGATTTCGAATCCCCCTGGATATCCTTGGTCCTCAAATTCTATCCCTGGATATCCTAGAATATTGAAAACTTTGAACCTTTTGATTCCTACCCTCTGGATATCCTAGAATATTGAAAATTATGAAGCCACCCCCTGGGTATCCTATATATTCAACAGGGGGGTACGGATTTTTGCTGGAAAGCCCATTGATAGCAACATATTCAGACGATCAATAACTTAGACCTGGCTCTTACACCAAAAGAAAACTCACTGGACGAAAAGCCATCTTTCCAATCATTGGAAAGACGTAGAAAGACGTGGAAAGTTGGAAAAATATGACCTTTTTACGTCTTTCTAATCGCATGGAAAGATCATCTTTCTTACGATTGGAAAGATGGATATATGACCTTTTTAGGTTCTTTCCAATGTTCGGAAAGTTCATCTTTCAATGACTTTGAGACATTGGAAAGATGAAATTTA
>JAUJPO010032230.1:0-16445 GCA_032270745.1 Tiaropsis multicirrata | reverse complement strand
CAACATTTTTTCAATACCAACATTTTTTCAATACCAACATTTTTTCAATACCAACATTTTTTCAATACCAACATTTTTTCAATACCAACATTTTCAACCATTTCAGGTGAAGAAGATCAAAGCCATCTACCATACCATGAACATGTTCAACATAGATGTCACCGAGAAATGCTTGATTGCTGAATGCTGGGCTCCTGTTATCGATCTTGATAGAATTCAAACTGCTTTACGACGAGGAACCGAGAAAAGTGGGACAACTGTGCCACCTATTATCAATCAAATGGCGACAAAACAAACACCTCCTACTTATAACCGTACCAATAAATTCACGCACGGTTTCCAAGCCATCATTGATGCTTACGGTGTGTCTGACTACCAAGAAGTGAACCCTGCTTTGTACACTCTGATCACGTTCCCTTTCTTGTTTTCCGTCATGTTTGGTGATTTCGGTCACGGTATTGTGATGGCTGTGTTCGCTGCTTGGATGATCTATGCTGAAAAGAAGTTGGCTAATTGGAGAGCTGGAGGAGAGGTAAAACTGAAATATTCTAAATTCTCTTCTAGATGGAAGAAGGACCATCCACCATAGAAAAGTACTGACGAAGTATATTTTGAAAGTCAAAACATTTAAAAAATCTTGAAAATTTGATTGGTTTCATATACCCAAATTTGTGTTAGCTTTCTGCTTTCTCTATCCAAACTCAATATTTTGCTCATCCCTTTTTGCTTTTAAAAATACTTATTGCTGGTGTTTTCAATCTTGAAAGTGTTCCTTAAAATAATAGACTGGTGCGAGCCAGGAAGTATCTTATCAATTGGCGTGCCTAACTTTTTTGTAGTTTTTCTCATTCCTTATGGTATAAAGAATATTTTAAGCTTCTGGGCCACCTGGATTTCTCACCTGAGTGCCCAAAATGGCGGATTTTTGACCTTTGGACCCGAAATATATTTTTGTTACCAAACCCCATGATGTTATATACCGTTAGATCGGAAATTTCCTCCTGATCAAGTTTTACTATTGCAACTTTTCCTGAAAATCAAGATATCTCGAGATATCAACCTCTTTCGTTTTCTCAAATTACGCGATACGAGGCATAATCTAAGTGTTTCTCTTCTTCCTTTATCTACAAAATAATACAAAAAGCTTTCCTATTGTTAAAAAGGTGTAAATAATAAGAGTTTAGTTACAAGTTTTTTTATAAGAACTAGTAAATGAAAATTCCAAGCCACTTTTAACCACGAAAGGCTCATTGGGCTTCTTGTGAAAACAAGCTCGTTTCTTCTAAATAAATTTCAGCTTTTCTTAATGTGGTCTTGGAGTTCGGAAAAACTTTGGTTTCGTGTAGGGAAAGTTATAGAAAAATTATATTTATTCTAAAAATCGATCATGAAAACAAAAAGTACTGAATGCCCTACAAACTTGAAGACAAGACAATATAAAATCACGTATAACCATGAAGAATAAAGAAAAATTCAGTCTGTATCCCAATCTGTTATTTCTTCAGAGAATGATTCGTAAAGATAGCTATCTTCAAAGAAGTTTTCCCGTTCAACGATAGACTCATCACTCATTTCATCCGTGCTGTCATCACTGATTATCAGGCGTTGTCGCTTTGCGGAATTTCCAGCCTATTAAATAAAGATGTTAAAAGCTTGCAATTATACCACGTAATTTCGTAAAGAGTTATAAAACATACATAGTAGCATTTTTAGCACCAAAAGCCTATTGCAAATACATATATTTTGGTGAAACTCTTGTTAACAGTATTACCTTTTTCGTATTCGATGTCTTTCTTTTTGACCGTTTGTTCCGTTGTTGCTGGCTGTTTCTCGTATCATTCTAAGAATAATATGGCATTAAATTGGTTAATAAAAATGACAAAATAATTATCGTCGTACTCTTTATAACCGTTCCGCTGTTATAAATGTGTTGTTTTGTCAGTTGTGTGTGTCATTTGTGTCATAACGTCAAGTTTTGTCGTCATCTATAAGGCTCAAACTTACAACATCAGGATCTTTTTGTTCTTCACTGTCGGCGGTGTACCCTTGAGTCTCCTTCTGTGCTGATAAACAAGGTGGTAGTTGATCCTTGAGGTACCAAACTGGCTTGATCTGACCATCTTCATCTTTCCAACCGTGTCCTTCAACTGGTGGAATTTCCATATCTTGAGTAGAACATTGTTTCCATATGAATGCTTGCAAGTTTGCTCTCTTCAGATGTTCGTGTACACTGCTTTCGTCTGGGATGAGATTGGTGCTTGATTTTGTCTTTTGATTTGCATACATCTTTGCTCTTGTTTGTGTTATGGTTTCATTATCCTTTCCAGAATACATGATCGTCTTGAAAAAGGTCTGTGCATCGGGAAAATGCTCATCGCCGAGAGAGTCTCCAAGCTTTTCAATGAGATTTTCTTTGTTTGACTTGATCATCTTTTTCAAAGGTCTAATTTTACCAACGTTGGCAGGATAAGAGGTTGTGTCAGATCCAGTGATACTGTGGTAAGCAGGTAGACATTTACATAGATCAGGACCAAAGTGGTCGACAATTGAATTGATACTGACAAATGTCTCAGAATCTATCTGCATGAACCATTTGTTTGATTTCTTTTCTTGAAGATATGCATAAACCATCAGAATGAGGATATCGGTGTCAGCAGCCCTTACAACAACTGGGGATTGAGATTTCAGTGCCTCCATTATAATTCGGGTGTCGGCTTCGATGTGGTTTGAGCTTGGACCAGCTAAAAAACCATCTTTGGAAACATACCAGGTTTTTTCTTCCTCAGTGATGATGATTGGATATCCAAGCTGTTTACGGACGTCCTCTTGTTTTATGTACTTGACCAGTGCTGAAATCAACTGCATTTTGTTATGACCATTTCTCAGGAAGGTTGACCAGTATGATTGTCGTGGCATCTTCTGCTGCAGATTAGTGATGAAAATATCTCGACCTGGTTGTCCACGTTTGAGCTGAGTCATTTGCTTAATCGAATTGTCTCTGTATGAGTCAAAGATGATAAAGAGACGGTTGGTCGGGCTTCCTGGTTTGCAGAAGCTGAAAAATTTCTTGGCGTAATTTTCCCAAGTATCAGCAACTTTGACTGCAGCAACAGCTGCCATTCCATCGATAAACCAGTCAGCAAGATTCTTGGTTGGTAAGTTGCATTCAGCTTTTGCTTCATCTTTCAAATGGTTTCGGAGTGTAGATTTGGTACCTTGTCTCAACGTGTTGTCAGGGTCAGCGAGAGAAAATGGTAGTGATGTTAGTGGGTATTTCAAAGCTTCCTCGGGTGATTTAACTTTTCCAACCAGCAAACCAAAAGCTTGCCTGTCTTCTTTCAGAACATCGATCTGTTTTTCTGTTTTCTTTTCTTTCTTCAAACCTGTTGCGACATTTTCTCTTGGGATTTTATCAAAGACGCTTCTTTTTTCCTTTTCCTTTGCTTTGATTCTCTCATCGATGAATTTCTTTAAGCGAGCCTCTCCAAGTTTCTGAGACTCAAGTAAACCTTTTATTACTCCAACATCGATCTGAACTCCGGTCTTGAAATGTCGGGCAGGGCCATCCAAAAAGGGATCACAAAGCTCTTCAAGCTTCTTCGTTAGATCTTGAACAGTTCGATCGTGCTGCTTTCGGGATCCTGGTGACATTTCCTTATGAGCACTAGACGTGACATAGTCAAGCTTTTCCTCAACGACTCTTCTAATTGTGGCCATGAGATGACTTGTTTTGATAAATGTATCATTTGCTCTTTCTGATGTACTGAATCCACCACGCATCGGTCCACCTCTTACCTTGACTTCTCGATTGATAGTTGTTTCAGTAATTAAGTCCCCATGAATGGTAGAAAATGGTTCTCCTGTTCTTGATCCACCAAATCCATTTTGTTTCAAGTCATCCCAGACTGCCGGTTTGTTTATTTCAAGATTTTCCCAACTGACATGCTGTGTGGTGAGATACCGGCAATAATTGACGTGATCGAACGCAAAACACTTTGGTAACAGCTCTCTCTCCGCAGCTGCGTGAAGCTCAATTGACTTTGCTCTAACTGCATAGATAAAAGCAAGCATATTTGAAACATCTTTCATGTACTCCAATAGCATTTTGGCTTGAGTGCCTTCTGAAACAGTCAATAGATCTTTACAAAAGACTTTGAAGGCTTCAAGTTCCATTAGTTTGGTGAGATTCTTGCCATTCATATCAGCTCGAAGATTGGCAATGGAAACTTTCAGCGTCTCGTCATTTGGATTGACCGATTTCAGCCGCCACCTAACCAATGCACAAAAAGTTTGCTTGTGAAGTCGGATTCCTCGATCATAGTTTCGACCCTCGATAGCTTGGTCGACAGATCCCTCCGCAATAGCGTTAGCGTCGGACCACCAATCTTGCATTCCGAAACAGCCAAACCTCTTGTGTAGGATCTTGAGATAGACGAGTAAGGTATGAAAACCACCAAGAATTGGCACGATCTTTTCATACTTCTCTTTTTCCAACCACATAATCATGTTAATCTTGCTATGAATGGCTTCATCTGAGTGGACGAAAACATGCTCCAGTCCAAGTTCCCTTGCGAGTTCGTTAATCGAATCAAGGTAATATTTCACTATGTTGTCGTCAGGTCGGAAGGGAATCACGGGTAGGTACTCGATGTTGGCCTTTTCTGTCTCAGTTGTCGCTGTATCCTTCATGAAAGCTGTCCAGGAGCCAACAGGCGAGAGGGATTCTTCATCGAAATTCTGATTCAACTCTCTTGAAAGGAAGAGAACAATGACATAAATAGGAAATTAGGAAACATGAACTGTAAACAACAACAACAGAAAACAATCGCGCTCTTCTTTAAAACGAAGATAAGTTTTGTTATGCTTTCGATACCTGCAATACTTACACGTGTCTACGGCGCATACGTACCTATTTAGAGAATATTAAACGAGTTAATTGACTAAAAAAAAAAAAAAATCCTACTTTAGACAGTCAATACCAATCGCATTTACAATAGCCCAAGCAAGATTTCTGTTAAGAGTAGTTGTCAACAATGGTGAGTCCTTGTACTTATCGCTGAAGGTTTCGAAAGATTGAATAGATTCTTTCTTCTTTGGGATTTTGTACTTTCCATAATCAATTTCTGTTTGGTCATCACTTTCGGCGAATTCGAATTCTTGAAAACAATCATTGTCGCTATCATTTGGCGCTGATCTTGTTTGAAAAATTGTTCCAGTCGTATGATGGGTTGTGTGGAATCCTGTTAAGGTTTGTTGTTTTCCATCTGAGTTATCGAAGGTGACGTGGGCACTCTTTTGACCTTGGAATTTTCGTCGAAGAATCTTTTTGTAGTTTTGTGTAACTCCTTTACCCCAATCATTCGTTAATAGCCGGACATCTGTGTACGATATCCCCATACCACATCTATTCAACAAAACTGTGGCTTCTTTGCTTCCTGTTAGACGGTGTAATGTTAAGCTCATTGCTGTATGTGATGGTTTTTTGTTTTTACTGACAAGACTTTCCCAGCATTCAGTAATAGCAGCAATTTTTTCAGCTTGTAAGTCACTGTTTGTCTCAGCGTATCCATTTTCATTCAGTTTTCTTTTCGGGTTAACTGACCAAGTGATAGCATTAAAAATACATTGCAGGGGCTGCGAGTTTTTTAGGCTTTGAATAAACTCGTCTGGTTTGGGTGGCCATTGCGGCGGTTCTTGTTTATCAACTTTCTTCCTTACAAGATTTGAGAAAGCTTTGATGACGTCGACTTCACGTAGCCCGTTGCCTTTGAGTGTAGCATAGCTGTACGCAAGAGGGTCAATTTCCTTTGATAGAACTGCATCACTTTTTCCATAGTTAGCTATTTTTACCTTGTTATCTAGCTTTGCCAACAAAAGTTTTTTAAGCTGGTAAGTTCTTTTGAGTCCTGTTGGTGTCGAATCCAAACCAAACTCATTGCTCAATTCTTGCAAGTCTGTTAATAGATCGCTTAAGAGAAAAACATCTTTGTCTAAACATACTCTGAGTTCTATTTTCCGTAGAAAAAGATCCACGATCTTATCTTCAATCTCTTTAATATCTTCTGAATAGGTAACTTTTGATGTGCGTGTAAATGAGGTGTAACAGATCTTGTGGTAATAAACATCGACAGCAAAAAGATCAAACTGTTTGCTACTGCCAAGAATCTCAAGTCGTTGAGCTGCATCATAATGTTTACATTTTTTGTCCTCTAATTTAATCCTCATTGAAGATAATAAAGCTTCCCCAGAACTATTCAATTCGCACCGACTTAGTCCACCTTTTGAGTATTCTTCTTCATCATGATCAGTCAATAAGCTACATACGAAGCATTTGACTTTAACTTGAACTGTGTCTTTTTCTTTGATTCTCAAACTTTGGCGTCTTTCAGTCTCCTTGTTACTTTCTTCTATGCAAGCACCGCCGTTTTCGTTCGATTTTTCATTTAACTTGATCTTCTCGCTCTGTGATTCTTTCCTTCTTATTCTGTTTCTGAAGTTTATTCGACAGTTTTCGTGAACCTTGACCTTGGTATCCCCGCATGCTTCTAAAACAATCAAAACGAACTCAATGCTGTAAACCCTAACATAACATACTATTTTGTTTCCGTAAAATTTACACAAATGTCTACTACAAAGACATCTAAGACATCTAAGAACTCCACTGTTATATTTCTACCTAGAATGTACTAGGTTTGTGGGATGATGTCCGCTTATAGAGAAAATATTTCGTCCTTTCGAAAATTGTAACACTATATTTTGAAATTTCATACAAAGATTTTCAATTACATTAGAGTTTCGATTTACGGACCCTTCCAGAAACTGAAAAAGGGACTGTCAGCACTCGCACATCACCAATTTTCTTCAATTGACATTTCTTCCTTTATAACTTGACAACCTTTCTATTGCTTACCTGGAAAACGAGACTGAACGTGAATGAACTCGTTGTATGGCGGATCAGCACAAATTTGATTTGATAAATTTGACCAACGTATCGAAAGCTCTTGTATTGAAGACAGGTTGATGGGAACAACATTTATTTCAATCGGAGACAAAGCAAGATTGCAAAGAAAACATCTATCCAAGACGGATTTTAAACTTGCTATTGGTTGTAGTGACATTTAAAAGTGTATTTTAATATTTTTAGTGATTTTCATCATCTAAGAAAAAGAATGAAGTCTTAAATTTGATTTGCAACACATCGATATCAACAGAAATACAGACGCATAACTTGAACACTTTCGTTTCCAAACACCCATACACACACTATCTAAAAGAAATATTGATATTATTCTATACCTGTAGGCAAAAACAGCCATTGAATAATTATCGATATCCCACCCCTATTATACCACGGCAAATTGTTTTTGCAAAATTGGTTTTCGAAGCTTTTTTTTTGTCACTTTTATTGTTGTTATCAATGAAAGTCATCAGAATAGTTTCATTGTTAATTTCATAAACAAATTTTACGACTCTTGTAATTAAGAAAACTAATTAAATGTGTTAAATAGGAAAACATTCGAATGTTCGATTATGAGAGCGATTTATGTGAATAGTTCGATTGTTTTGATTTTGAATAAAAGATATATAATAAAAGATATATTCAATAGGTTTTCGTTGGTCATTGGATTTATTAACCCTCGGTGATGTATATTCAACTCGGCTCTCAATAACCAACTTTTACCTATTGAATATCTGCCTATTATTATCAGACTTTTTTTTAAAGTAGTATTATCAAAGGAAGGGGGGAAACCATTCTACTGTACGAAAAAGTAGCTCAAACTCTACCAAATCCAGGCGAGCACAAAATGTCTTCAATAAAATTGTCTGAAAAGGACTCTCCAATGTACCTCTCAGTTAAGGGAAAGGTGATTTGCGGTAGACACGTAGATACGATTACCCGACCTTTTGATTCTTCATCAAATTTTATTGTTATTTTCAGATCTTGTGCAAGAAATCGAGAACCAGTTAAGAAAATCAATACATGTTCAAGAGTTATTTCGATTTTTTTCTTTTTATCATCGTCAATGATATTATCTTCGACATCTTCAAATGTGAAGGCTGACGAGGTCTTGCATTTCTTTGTTTCAATTTCATCGAGCAGCAAGTTGTGAAGATTGAAAACTATATCTTCTTTAGATTCATCATCCACTTCAGATGTAATAAAGATCTTCTTGAAACTCGATGCAGCCAGATTTGATTCATAAAGAAAAAGCTTTTTTGCTTCTGTTGGAAACCTACGGAGCAAATCGAGAACGCCAAAACTGGCAAGACCATTCGAAAATTCTTGTATTTCTTCCAACTTCGATGAGATGGTAAACGAATGAGCAACTGCCTTGACCAATTCAGTCTTTTCATTGATTGATGGTTTAAATTTGTTGAAGCCATATTCAAAGCGTTCAGGAAAGTTGCTGACGGCTAAACCAAAATCTTCATTAGTTGTGGTGTCAATGATAGACTTTAACTTTGTGTTGATATCTGGGTCAGACACATCAGCAATAGTGCAATGACATTCCTTGGAGTCTAAAATTTAAAAATAAAGAATTACGATGTATTTTCGTTTTCAATTTTTGTAACTAATTAGAAGGTAATTTTGGCCCAAATAAGGAAGCCTTTTTGGTTAACTTAAGGGAATAAGTTAATGTGAGTAAAATAATGCAGAATTACTATATTGAATGAAAAATTTGCAAATTTTGCAGTTTCGCAGTCGAGGTAAAAAACAACCGTGCAATTAGAATGTTGCAAAAAACGATTTTTTAGTCAACCGTGAAGTTAAAATGCATGAAAAATGTTTTTCAACAGTGTAACCAAAATAAAAACCCTAAAGCTCTCGAACTTATAAGTTGCTGTACATTAAATTACAAATGGTACTTTAATAGTTAAGTATGCTGAAACTCTTGGAGTGATTACAAAAGAATTGTTCAATATTGATTGAAATACGAGTTCAACTGACTTTACTCACCAAGAATATAGTCAACTAGACCTGCAGCAAATTGTTTTGGTGTATCAAGACCTTGAAGAATGCATAACGCTACAAATTTTCCAAAATAGTAGAAATCTCTTGATTCCTTCATGGTCAAATCGTGAACAAACACCTAAAAAAGAAAATGATAAAATGCAAAGAATTTGGTATGAGTGTACCAGAATATAACAAAATATTAGGATCAAGTGTGGTTATAGGTCCCCTAATTAGAATTCTTTACCAGTGGAGCACTGGTAAATAATAATTCTTTACCTGCGATCATCAATAGAATTAAAATTCTCGACCAGTGATATGAGGGAATCACCTTTAGGTGACATTCTATATCATTCTGTAAATTTTGGTCTTAGTAGAGTCAGTTAGCACAAACACGCTTTTTTATAAGAATAAATAGTGTTTTTTTGGCTGAGGGTATTGTATTTTTAGAAATTTGACAAAAATATTAAGGGTGATTTAATATCACATGCTTTATAAGGCAATTCCTGCCACAGTATTTCCCTACAAAAATCGGGAAATATAAAATTCCAAATAGCAATAAATTTTTGACAAACTGATTTAACCATATTTAACTCTTTATGTGTTTGATTCTGACAGATTCGAATGTGAATACATGTAAATTCTAATGTGAATCATAGTCACAAGAAGAGATAGTCTGGAAACGCTTGAGATCCTATAGGCGGATGTTATTGTTTACAAAAATGCTAGTGTCCAGGACATTGGACCTGCAAAAGTAGCCAAATATAGTATATTTGATGGTGTCTACTTTGTTGCTCTTTTGTTTACATTTTTGTTTTGTTATATAAAGAACCAATCGACGTTGATGTTTTGACAACCTCGCATGTCCATTCAAAAAGTAAATTGAAACCTGTAGTTGTATAATAATTGTATGAGAATACAAGTACTTTGTTGTACATTGATAACGAAAAAAGAAGGAACTCTTCTCTCTAAAAAGAACCCCAAAAAACATGTCTTGAACTTTTGGATGAGTGAGAAGATTATTCTGAATAATTTTGTTTAAAATGCAGAGGGGGCAAGGAATGAAATAAGTATTTTAAATTTTTTTCTTAACTTTACCTGATTGTTGGTTGGTCCCTGTGTCATACTTCCATTTATCTTCTCGTAAAAGATGGTGACAAGTTCCCGCATTGGACCACCATCGTCTACGGATGATTCTCGAACAGCATAGCTAATAAAATCAGCTTTAATAGGCGCCAAAGGTTCACTATAAAAAAAACTGCCATCTTCTTCAAGACATCTTTAACAACAAACCTTCGTCTAACAGCAAATTCTTTCTCTTGACCTTCAGATATAAATTTACTTTTTAATTGAGTCAATTTTTCTATGTATGAATCCCCACTCGCAAAAAACGATAAGCGTCTCTGTCTGATGTCTGTTGTTGAGCTGTGCTCTTGGTGATCTTCATCTGTTTGATCTCTTGCAAGTGATTCTGCAAGTTCAGCATTTTGCTTGCAACGCAAGCAAAAGTCAATGTAAGTGCAAGAGCACACTAAACATATCTTTCTAACTACTGCACCAGTCAAGGAGGAAATTCTTGTGGTTGGTGTTGTACTCGCAGTAGTTGTACTGACAACTGTTAGAGATGTAGTTGATGTCATGTAGCAATGGTTCTACTAATAGCAGATGC
The DNA here is from genome assembly GCA_032270745.1 of Tiaropsis multicirrata. Lineage (NCBI taxonomy): Eukaryota > Metazoa > Cnidaria > Hydrozoa > Leptothecata > Tiaropsidae > Tiaropsis > Tiaropsis multicirrata. The sequence goes on along the minus strand of JAUJPO010032230.1, from coordinate 5,823 downwards.
TGTAGTTGTAGAAGTAATAGAACTTGTTGGTAATCTGGATCTAGTTGTTATAGTGGAAGATGAAAATCCAGAACAGGTGGTGGTTGCTACATCATTTTCATTTTTTATTTTCAAAACAGGAGGCAGATCTTCTTCTTCATCAGAGTTGTTGAACTCGTATGAAAGGTAATGCGATTCAAAAATAAAAAAGGTTTTTGATGGAAGTAAATGATTATCTTTGAGATACTTCCGTACAGGGGTATCTAGATAGATGCGTGCCCCAGACGCATTCAACATATGACATGAACTATCATGTAGACTTTCATCAAAATAACTGCTATAGTTGTTAGGAAAATAAAGTTCCTGGCATTTGGTCAATAAATCATGAAAAATTGGTTCATCTGTTACACTAAAAGCAATGTATCTAGGTCCTCCTCCAAAATCTGGCTTCACATACAAAGTTTCTCCTCTTCTCCTCCAACGTACCTGAATCCTCATTGGCTTTGAAGTTTCGTTCTCATCTAGCGTTCTTCTTTTCTCTTTTTTATGCTTTGAGTTAATTGATGTCAATAACTTGGACAGTCGCTGTGAAGTTCTGTCTTTTTTCCCTTTGTTATCGTGACTTTCACCAGGTCGACGTTTTTTTCCAGATATTTCACCATCTCCATCCTCATCTCCATCATCTACTACCACCACATTTTCATTTTTTCGTTTGTTTAGAACTTTTGCAACCTCTTCTTCAACGAGCTTTTTTACTATTGATTCCATTTCATAATATTATTATTTCTCTAAAATCAATAACAGAATTCAATTAGTAGAAAAAAGGTCACTCCTAGTTGCTTGCCCCCTCAAAAAAATGTCACTTGTCCCCCTTTTCAGTACCCCCTTGTTTATGAAACTAATCTCCCTCCGTCTTTTCCAAAAATTTCTGAAGCTTGGGCAAGTACTTTTTATTTTCTGGTTTACGGACATTTTGTTAAGTTTTCCTTGGACAGAAGTATGAAAAATAAATAAATGAATTGACATTATTTAGGAGGGCTAAGCTAGTCTTTCAGCTCGTGGAGCAATCTCGTTATTATTCCACTGGGTGGTCCACAAAAAACTTCGGACGTTTGGCGGCCTCCTGGAGAAAAAAATCATGGTTCGAAAAGTGTAAAAATGCGTAAAAAAAGGGGATCAAATTTACACAATTAATTTCAAAATTGCACTCTTTTTAAGAGTTTTACGACTTTTAATGGCTTGAAAAATAGTTTTGGTAAAATAGAAATCAGTAATCGGAAAAGCAGAAAAATACGGAAATTTTTGACAATTTTTCAAAAAAAAAAAAATCAGCAAAAACCGGCAAAAACATCAAAAAATGCCTATTTTGATCCCCCTTTTTTGACGTATTTTTACACTTTTAGAACCATGAATTTTTTCTTAAAAAGCTTATAACTTGGTGAATACTGAACCAAATTCACAAAGTTATACCTCAAAATTTAAGTTAGACTTTCCAGTCTGTGAAGTTTACTGGCAAAATCATTTATTACCAGTTGTAATGATTTTGACTTCCCTTGTGTATACTCTAACCACAGTTCTAGTCAAAACACAAATTTTTGATAAAGGCCTAGATATCAAATAACTTGTGTTCGCGTTGTTCGATCGACTCACTTTTTATCTGAAAAATCTGATTGTTTTTAGTCGGAAATTCGGGAACTCAGTCGGATTTTTAGATCATATTTTTCAAAGAACATTTTGCAGATTTATCGAGCGTTTAAAACAATTTCTACTCACAATTTCTTAAAGATTTTTTCGCGTTTAACTTTAAGAGCACTGCATAACTGATTTTGCTGCTTCGGATATAACACTAAACATACTGCAGACCATGCACTAGATGATTCTTGCCGCCTGAACAAGCCTATGTCAGGAGTGTATTTTTCCGACAATTTTTATTGCCGACCAACCAACCCATATTTCAGAGCCAAAAATGACGCGAACACAAGTTATTTGTGATCTCGGCCTAAAGGCATGGAAAAGCTTTTTGAAGTACTTTAACCTGTGATACGTATAATTCCAGGGACATCTTAAAAAATGAACCAAATCGATCAATTAAAGTTCAACTAAAAAATCAGTTCGGTCAAACGTACGACCTACCGTAAATTGCCCTATCGTATCTCTGTCACCCCCTCCCTAATTTTGTCACCCTTATAATTTGGCAGAAAGTATCAATTGAACCTCTTTGACAGTTAAATCTAAAACTTGAACCTTTTATCTTTGCATCTGTAATAAAAAACTCATAAAAAAAGAGAAGGGTTGTTTTTTATTAGGGGTGACGGAATTAGGGAGGGGGTGACAGACTTAGGCTGATGGAATTTGATTTTGTGTTTACCGTAAGATCAACTTTCCGAATTTGACGCGGCCGAGTTGTCATTATTCGTTATTTTTCAATACACGCCTCAGCATTTCTTTGCGGGCAGAAAATTATCTCCCGAAAGTAATTAATCAGAGAAACAACAGCCGAAGCGAGTGAAAAATAGGCCGAATTTTAGCAAGTATTGTGACCGGGCTGTTTGTTTTTATTTTACAGAAGCTTAAAATTTCCGAAACAAGACAAGATTGGTGAAAAGGAAGAAAAAAAGTGAAAATAATGACAACTTTTATCCAAAATTGCAAATAATGACAATTTGATGCGGTAGGTTTTTAGACACGCGGGCGGCTTACGGTAAACACGTAATCAAATTCCATCGGCCTTAGGCACTGTTACGATATGTCATGGCCCGGACATTTCCGGTCCTTCTTGTGCCGAATTAAAAATTGGAAAAGGCCCGAGCATGGCCAGCGCAGGCCGGCACATTCCTGGGCCAGCTTCCTGGGAACGAAAATAAAAATAATCAGGCCAGACAAACATGGCCCGTACTTAAATGTCCAGGGCACTTTATAGAGTTTTATTTTAAAGCCCGGCCATAGGTTGTTCAAACATGGGTCTAGCCTAAAAGACAAGGCAAAGGCACCGTGGTACAATGGTCATCATCCTTGATCCAAAACCAACTGTCAAAGCTTTCACTGACATTTTGAAAAAAGTTAAATCTTTTGAGGTACCCGTACATTTTGTTAGTATAAAATCAGAACTATGCGACAAAACCGTGATGAATCTAAAATGAAAAATATTGACAAAACCGTGATGAATCTAAAATGAAAAATAAATCAACTTGTGGATTATTAATTAAAGGTGACCTGGATGAAACTTACAATTTGCATTTCAGTGTCGTGTGAACTCAGTGAAGAATAAGAGAAGAAGACCACATGCTTGTCGACACTACATGTCACATGTGCCAAATTACAAATTTTACCGACCTGCCAAGGAAAACGCAGACTCATCTTCTATATCTACTTTGATATCACATCTATATCAACTTTGCTCTCAGAATCAAAATTTCCCGCAAACTTGCACTTTTTTCTCCCCGACAACGTTTTCCCTCGCAAACAAACCAAACTCTCCCACGTAGAGCTGTTGCTCTCTTTGTCGTGTTTCTCCCGCGCAACGTGATATGAGCCTTCAGGGCCATCGTAGAAGGGAACTTTTGTATGCGCCAAATTTAAAAATTTCCTTGCTGCGCCAAAATATTTCCACTTAACGAAGTGAATATGGATGGATTTCTTTGTACTAATTAGAGGACAGATCAAATTAAAGGAATGATGCTGTTATAGTCTTGAAAAATTAGACTTTAAATTAAGAATATATTTCTTTTTATATAAAATATTGCCGTGACATGTGACATGTGTATCTATTTTGCCTGAGATTGACCGTGACATGTGACTGTGACATGTCACATGTCACGTGTGACATGTAAAAAAGAACTTTTTCAATAAAATATTGCCGTGGCATGTGACATGTGTATCTATTTTGCCTGAGATTGACTGTGACATGTGACTGTGACATGTGACATGTCACTCCTGTGACATGTACAGAATAAGCTTTGAAAAATAAGTTGTGAAAAATTCAACTACTCCAACAAAAATTTAGCAAAGCAATAGCCACACGGGTCAATGCTTTTCTGGTCCTCTGGTAAAAACTCATGTGTAAAATGGAAATATTTCCAGCGACAATCCATCATACGGTCTTCCCCATCATCTTTTGCTTTGTACGGACCTTTGAATTTAATTTTTTGCTTTCCTGTCGCAAAGAAAGCAACTTGTGTGTTGATCAGAACATCCTCTTTGTATAAATTTCTTGGGGCGGGTAAGCGGACAGGTTCATCTTCTTCCAACAGGCGTAAAAAATCACTCCAATCAATAAGATCACTTGACCACCGAAAGTCTTGTAAGATAATGACTGAAGCATCTTGCGAGCCAACCCACCCATACTTATGCATTGCCGGATTCTGGAAAATGTTTTCATAAATTTTGTTCAGGGGTTTTAAAATGAAAGATTTCCCACAGTTCCGTTCCCCAATTATCATAATGTTTCTGTATTTTCCTCTACCGAGCCGTAAGTTTTTGTAGATAGCAGATGTAAACACGTCGCGATTTATTCCATTGAGCTCTAACAATTCTGCGGCAGCCAATAACCATTCTCCTTGACAAACACACGGTTTATCTTGGAACTCGTGCAAAATATCAAGTCTGTCCTTTTTCTGCTTGACAAGTTTTGTTGGCGCTTCAGCCATTCCCCAAGTGGTGTTTATAACCCCCCGGATAACATGTTCTTGGTGGTCAAAGATGTACTTAGACAGATCTTTCAGCCCCTCTAATCTTCTCTCTTCTGCCAGGGCTAACAGCTCTGTATAAGTTTTAATGTTTTTTCGTCGAATTAGCATACCCACTTCTTGATTATCTAACCTTTCCAGTTTTTTTCGCGCACAGGATGAAGCTGACTTGTCAGCTGACCTGCGCTTATTCCCTGCAATGGCTTTCTTTGTGCGAGGAGACTTTGCGTCAGATAAGTCAGGGTGTCCCTCACTCAACACAAATTCTGAATCATCTTTTACAACGTACCGGTAGGCACTGATGTAGGAGTCATGGTTTTCACTGTCTGCAAAGTTCACTTTTATTCCATAAATAGAATCAATGCTGGCCCTGACTCCTGACCATCTTTTTACACCATTAAACTTGACCGCACAGTGGTAATGAAAGCCTCCATCCTTGTGACTCTCTTTACTGCAAACCCAATGTTGAACTTTGACCTGACCACCACCCTTGTTGAACTGCTCAGCTACCATCTCACCGAATGATTGTCTTGTTGGAAATTTTTCCTCATCGATACGTGAGTAGGTCACCAGGTACTGCCTTTTACCATTGGGCATGGAGTTCTTTTGTTTATCATTATTTTGAGAGCTCATTTTTGATGTAGAGTTGTAAATATAAGTCTAGGTATTATGCTTTTTTAATTTTTTTAGATTTTTCTTATAAATAGACTCAAATGTGGAGCAATAAGCGTGCGTTTCTAACGCGTTCGTTACCGGCGTTTTTTTTGTTTAGATTTCAAAATGGTAACCACGGCCGTAGCCATGTGGTAGAAACTAGCATGGCTGGCTGGTCAGTTTTTCAGTCTTATAAGGAAGTCTTCGATGCTTATAAAGCTCACTTTACTTCAATATTCTTGTAGATATCAATGTTACAGCTTTGGTGGTCAGTTCTAGATGTTTATCAACATTTTTGAAACTAGTTTTCAGCTCTATAAGATCACTGAAAGCATCTGTAATAGTTTCCAGCCATAGAAAGGGTGTTTACAATTTTTTTTTTTGCTCTATTCTAAGGTGAACCTCTGCTCAATTTTTTGAAAAATTCATACAATTCTGGCGTTTAATGTTTGGCAAAAATCATGTACCAAAACTTGATGAAAATCAGTCCCCCCGCTCCCCCGGT
>JAUJPO010032229.1:9615-34023 GCA_032270745.1 Tiaropsis multicirrata | reverse complement strand
TTTTTATTTTTATATAGATCAAATGTCTTTTGTATGCCTAGGTAATGTAAATTATAATTTACGGAAAAAACCTGATTCAATTGAATTGAACCATCAGATTTTGAGATTTCTCAAAAAAATATTTTCTTGCTCTGGTAACTTATGACGTCATTTAACAGCTGGCCGGATGACAAAATTAGGTGTGTCTCTTAAAAATCTAATTTTAGACATCCTAAAGGTTATCTGTACCAAATTTCAGCCTTTCATCGCCATTTGAAGTATTAATGTGTTAACAAACCCCACGAAGACTGTCGAAATGATCGAATAGCAATTGACGTCAATAATCTCACACAGAAGAGAGTATATGAAATTATGACGTCAAATAAAATTAAGAAAAATTTGACATAAATAGTTTGGTGATTGAAACAAAATTTATAACTAAAGAAATCAACAAGTAGTTACAAGTTAGTAAATTAATAATTTATTGGAGGATTTATTTTGTAGGATTTCGCTATAAAAATGTTATTTTAAAAATTAATCAAAAATGGCGGCATCCGAGTTTACTCTGAAAACTACGGAAAAGATAGATGAACCGTTAGGAGGGGAATCAACGGTTCAAGATGTTTCCAGAGTTTGTGCAATATGCCCTGATCAACCGAAATTCGAAAACGTGGAATCATATTATGCGCATTATCGTGAATTTCATGAAACAAAAACGAACGGAGACGACGGAAGTGGTTAGTATCTTTTTAATTTGGCGAATACCCCGTATCGAACAAAAGTGACTAAAAGTTTTTAAAAGTAAATTCAATTTTTCCTACTAATGATTTTGTCCCATCAATAATTTTGTCCCATCAATAATTTTGACCGACTAAGTTTTGTCCGATAATTTGAAAGCCGTTGAAAAGGTTAAGTAGGTGGTTCTCTACTGTAGTGTGTATCATATATAGTATCATTAGTTTTACTGTAATATGTACTAATAATGGAAAACGATTCCTAGGAAAAACTAAATTTATTAAAAAGATATGAAAACAAAAACTAAAATTCTTACCTCTTAGACGATGGTGATTCGAGCTTTCTGTGTCCTTTTTGTTCAACTGATGTCTTCTTTCCAACACAACAAGATCTTTCTATTCATTTGAAAACCGCTCACTCCAATGAAATGAATAGCCTGGAAGCTGGTCCCTCTACTGATTTCGTTTCATCTAAGAGAAAGAAAACAAAAAAGTTATCAGCTAAGCTAGCACGTAAAAAGTCAAACGCGAGCGGTAAGAAAGAGAATACAGTTGCAGACTTAATGGAGCAATTGGAAAAAGCAAAACAAGATCACGAAAAGATTGAACATGAAAAGATGGCATTGATGGGAAGCGTGAAACGATCATCGGAAGCACCCGAACCGGCAGTTTGTATGTGTTCGATTTGTCCGGAACACCCAGCGTTTCAAAACGAAAAGGATTATTATGTGCATTATAAGCTTTTTCATGCTGATCCAGGTAAAGAAACATGGTTGAAAATTACCAAGACGTAAAATTAAGTAGTTAGAGAAAATCCTAAACAACGACACATAGGAGATATCACCAATCAGAATTAAAACCCGGTAACACCCAGTACACACGGGCACCTGGTACACATAAGGCTTCGAGGCCAAAAATGCTAAAAACATTTTTAAGAACATTAAGCTTAAATACCCAAAATTACTTAAAAATAATTTCAACTGTTTTTTTAGCAAAAGTTAAGAACATCTGAAGGCTCACGGTGTTCTTATAAGAAACGTGTAGTAAAAGGCTTATGATTGATACTCATTAAAACCTCCATTTCTTTCGAATTAAAATTCCCGAATTTTTTCAGATTTCAAATCTCGATATAAGCTTTAAATGCTGTATTTTAAAATCTTCACATATGTTTAGTTCTTGATATGTTTTAGGGAAGATTACATCATTTATCTATCTAACTTTAGAGCCAAGCAACTATAAATTAAATCATACAAAAACCATTTGATTATTATGTTATTTTAATTGTTTTTAATTGTAATCAACAGGCACATATGAAACTATAACACTGAATGTTGTGGATGAGCAAAATATTTTGGTACCATCAAGCCTCCCTTTTAAAGGTAGTAAAACTGCAACAAGAGCTAGATCAGCAATTCTTGACCCTGACACGCTTAAAAGTCTCCTCGAGTCAAATACAGAGCTGGAAATCAACACAGAATTTGATCAGAATGGCGTCTTCACAACACATCATTTTCCCCAAGGACAAGAAGCTAGCAGAAGAAAATCAACTAGAGCTGGATCTCAATTACTTAGCCCAAGTACTTTGAAGGCGTTGCTCCAATCAAGCACAGAATTACAAAGCAGTACAAAAGATCTTATATCTGGAACACCGGAAGTTAGGAAACGTTCGACTGGTACGGCTGGTACTCAGATAATAGATCCTGGTACCCTGAAAGCTCTACTGGAATCAAACACAGAGTTGCAAAGTAGTGTTGCTATATTGAAGCAAGCGGAGCCTCGAGATATTGACCAAGATACCGTATCAACAACACTCCTCCTACCTCGACCAAAAGTTGCCAGAAAGTCCAGCAGTGTAGGATCCTTTCAATTAAATCAAAATGCATTGAACACTTTGTACGAATCGAGTGTAGATTTAAAATCACATGCTGCCAATGGAGCGCCACAACCGAAGGACAAAGAAGAAGGAAAAGGGGTATGGAACTCTTTGTGGAATACTTTCAAAAGTTCTCCAAACATTGCCGCCAGCACAAGCGAAGCAGATAATGCAGTGAAAGTAAAAACTTTGGACAGCAATTTGAAAGTCAGCAAATGGCTTCAGGATTCCAATGTTGGCGTTGAAAGATTTGGTAACGAAAACAAAGCTGCTCGGACGTCTCCTCCTCCAAAAGCTGTTGATAATGGTTGTCAGACAAGTTCTATTTGGTTAAAGGAAAAAGAGAAACAGAGCATATTGGTTGAGAAAGTGATAAATCAGAAGATAGAACTCATGAAGCAAGTGAAGGAGAAAACAATCTCCATTGAGAAACTTCAACAACAGCTGAGGGATATGAAAAACAACAAAACAAATGCTGAAGCGGATTTTGAGGTTGTGTTGAACAAATTTCGACGTGAAAGTAAAATGGAATTCGAAAAGCATATGACAGCATCAGAGGCGGAGCTGGAAAGATTATCGAAAGTGAAAGACAGTTTGAGATCTAAGCTTCAAGATCGAGATAGACGCGTGGAAGAATTTAAGAATGAAACGAAAGCTCTCCAAGAGATGTGTAATAAGGTTCGAAAGGAATCAAAGGAGAGTAAGAGGAGTTATGAAGATAAGTGGAGACAAACCAAAGAAGAATTACAAGAAAAAAATAATTTGTTGGAAGATTTAGAAGAGCAAATACGGGCTCTGAACACCGAATCTAAGAGCTTTTATGATACGCAAAACTGTTTGAAAAGTAGGAAATATCAAATGATGCTTGAGATCAGAGAACTTCAAGGAAATTGTGATAAACATAAAACTGAGCGAGATGCTTTGCAGACCTCCTTGACTGAACTGAAAAATGTTATTCGTGAAAAGACGCTTTCGTTTAAATCGAGGGTGGAGGGACTGTTGACAAATGAGAGTAACTATAAAGTTGCTTTAAGAGAGAGTACCAGTAAACTGACCGACATTGAGGATAGACTGAGACAGAAGGAAGATAAGATAAATAAGATGAAGGTACAACGTTTAGAAATTGAGGAAGTAAGAAAAAATTTCAGTTTGCAAATCGAAGAATTGCGAGCTGATTTAGAGAAGGAAGGCTGTGACAAATTGGTCATCAGTGAGAAGTTTCTTTCGCTCGATAAAAAACATCAAGGGTTGATGCAAGACCATGCGAGACTTGAACAACGCTTCACTGCTGACAAGCAGATACATCAAATGGAGGTTGAAAGTTTTCGGCGAGATTTAGAAAAAGTCAAAGATGAAGACTTTGAGTTGAATGTAAAGTACGAATTTTTGAAGAAAGAGCACCAGCATTGTGAAAAAAGGAGACATGACATTGAGCGCCTATTCCGTCAAAAAGAAACACAGTATCAGAATGATGCAGAACAAGTTTTGAAGGAGAGTTCAACAGACTATCAAAATCAAATTAATAATTTAAAACATGACTTAAGAATTTCGACCGATGTTCAGAACATCAACCGTGACTTAAAACACGAGGTTGACAAACTAACGCGTCAAAATAAAAAGTTGAATGAAAATCTGGATGAACTGTTAGCTGGGGAAACATCTGAGCGACGAAAATCAGGAGAAATCATTTTCAAGTTGGAGACAACAGTCAAAAGTTTAAACAAGGAGAAAGAAAATTTGAAAACTCAAGTTAGTTTCTTAAGCGAGCAAGCAGACCAACATACTAAAGAAGCTAAAGCCAAATTTGATGACTTTCGAAAAGAGATCACATACTATAAAAGTGAAATCACGAATGTTCGAGAGAATCTTCATGAGCAACTTAAACTTTCAAAACAGCTACAAGCTGAAAAACAAGATGGCGGTCTAGAATGGCAAAATGAAAGACGAAGCCTAGTTTCAGAGCTAGATATTTGTAAAAATAAGATTCACGAAGCTGAGATCCAGTCTATCCTTTATCAAGAGAAGTGTAGTAAATTAAAACGCGAAACGCAGGCCTTGATGGAAAAACGAGCTCAGGAGGAAAAGAAGCTCTGCGAACAGGTGCAAGATGAACGAAAGAAAAACGAATACAAGGAGATTGAGCATGCAAAAGCTTTAGCTGTCTGGACACAAAAACATACTGAACTTTCTCGCGTCAACGAGGATTTACAGCGACAAATAAAAAGTGCTGACGTTGCACGAAATGTCAAAATGGTGCAACTGGAAACGAGTGAAAAATTAACTCGAGAAGAAAACGAGAAATTCCGAAACAAAAAAACTGATTTGGTTCTTCAGAATGAGAAGTTGCGGAAAGAGAACGAGGAACTGGCTCTCAGTCTAAAACAACAAGAAGAGCAGTTACGTTCGCTGAGAAAGGAGAACAACAACCAATCAACACAAGTGATCAACATTGAAGAGCGAGTTCAAGACTTAAAAACTTCCAAATCTGACCTTATTTACCATAACACAAAACTGAAAGAACAGCTGCGAACTCTTGAAAAGGATTACCTGCGTTTTAAGCATGATGCTTCACAGTTCAGAGCGAGCGAACAAAAAGTGTGCCAAATGGGAGAAGAGAATTCTACGCTCAAGCAAGAGCGTGATGAGTTATCGTTAGAAGCGAAGAAGAGTCGAACCAATTTGGAAATGTTAGCAAAAGAGAAACAATGTTTGAATAAACAATTCCGATTGTCGGAAGAGCAACAAGAAAGACTGAAGCGACACAACGAAGAGTTAGAATTCAAACTAAAAGAACTTTCAGAATCTATTCAAACACAATTGGCTGACAAACAAGGAGAAATGTCTCGCACCCAACTCGACCATCAAGCTAAAATAGGACAGAAAGATAAACGAATAACTATTCTGAATGGAGAAATCAGAAAACTACATAACAATATGCTGATATTGAAAACGAGACAGAGTGTGAACGAAAACGAGGCCTTGCAAGTTTCACAACAAGACTTGGACAAAATGGCTTCCATTCACGAGAATGAGATCAAAATGAAGACCATTACCATCCAAGCTTTGAAACGTGAGAACGCGGAGTTGAAGGAAAAGATGTATCTGTCTTCAGGTCATGCTGTGGAAGATTATAAACAAGATTTGAACCACATGATGGAGAATTATTCCGATAAAATGGAAACGTTGAGTAAAGAGAAAAGAAGTTTAACAAAACAGATTGATGAACTCAAACAGAATAATATTGCCTTGGAGGTGAACTCTATTCAACAATCAGAGCTTGACTCAATGGTCAACAAATACGTGGCCCAATTGAAGTCACGTGATCAAATGATGGTTAATCTCAAAAAACAAGTGGACGGGTTGAGAGATAAAATCGTGGAGAGCGTCTCCAACAAGGAGGTGGAGGAAATTTTAGCCGATCAAAATGCCGAGTTGCAATCACGTGATCAGAAGATAATCAATCTTCAGAATCAAGTTCGAAATTTGAAAAGTCTGAAAAATGAACGAGCTGAGAAAAGAACGTTTGAAAGAGAAATTGTAAATCGCGATAAAATGATCACCTCTTTGGAAGATAGAATCGGAAGCTTGAAAGTAGCCCTGCAAAACAATTTGACCAATGAACAAGCAGTTCGTCAGCTATCAACCAATCATAAAACAGAATTGGAGACACGTGACCAGCAAATAATTTCTTTGAGACAAGAAATCGAAAAATTGACCTCTCACAATAAGGAAACAACAGACGAATTATCCACCAATCACAAGACAGAAATCAAGACATGTGATCAAAAGATTGCATCACTGAAGAAGAAAATTGAAAAATTAAATAATAGCAACGATGAAAATGTTCAAGAGCTTTCGACCAATCACGAACAGGATATTTTGACACGTGAACAAAAGATAACGTCATTGAATGAACAATTAAAAGAGCTGAAAAATGTTTTTAAGCATCAAGAGGAACTATCGGCCAATCAAATCAAAGATATCGAATCACGTGATAATCAAATTCGAATTATGAACAAAACAATTAGAGATCTTGAAAATTCATTGGAAGAATACAAGAATTCATCAACCAATCAAAATCAAGACATTGTAGCACGTGATCAAAAGATTACGGTTCTCAATGAAAAATTAAAAAAACTAAAAATCCTTCTCGTAGAACAGGAAGAGCTTTCAGCCAACCAGAGCGAAGATCTGGAATCACGTGACATTCAGATCAAAATGCTGAACAAAAGAATCAGAAATCTTGAAAGTTCATTGAAAAAGTGTGAAGATTCGCTAGCCAATCAAAGCGAAGGATTGGAATCACGTGACAATCAGATCAAAATGCTGAACAAAAGAATCAAACTCTTGGAAAATTCGTTGGAAGAATGTGAAAATTCATCAGCCAATCAGAGCGAAGGACTGGAATCACGTGACACTCAGATCAATATGCTGAACAAAAGAATAAAAAATCTTGAAGATTCATTGGCAGAGTGCGAAAATTCATCAGCCAATCAGAGCGAGGGTTTGGAATCACGTGACACTCAGATCAACATGCTGAGAAAAAGAATCAAAAATCTTGAAAGTTCATTGGAAGAATGTGAAGACTCGTCAGCCAATCAGAGCGAAGGATTGGAATCACGTGACACTCAGATCAAAATGCTGAACAAAAGAATCAAAAATCTTGAAAGTTCATTGGAAGAATGTGAAAATTCATCAGCCAATCAGAGTGAAGATCTGGAATCACGTGACACTCAGATCAAAATGCTGAACAAAAGAATAAAAAATCTTGAAAGTTCATTGGAAGAATGTGAAAATTCATCAGCCAATCAGAGCGAAGGATTGGAATCACGTGACACTCAGATCAATATGATGAGAAAAAGAATAAAAAATCTTGAAAGTTCATTGGAAGAATGTGAAGACTCGTCAGCCAATCAGAGTGAAGATCTGAAATCACGTGATAAACTTATAACGTCATTGAAAAAACGATTGGAAGGGCATGAAAACCAGGTTGAAGAGATGTTAGCTAATCAGAAGAGAGATATGAAGTCACGTGATGAAAAAATCCGACGCTTAACCAATGAGATTGAAGAATTAGAAAAAGATGATGTTGAAAACCAAAAGAAGGTTGAGGAACTTGTGAAGAAGTTAAGAGAGGCGAGTAGAGAGCAGACTCGTACCCAGATCTCTAAAGAGCTGGCTGATTACAAAGAGTTGAATGAAGACTTGAATGAACACGTAGCTGCACTTACCACTCAAGTTGAACAACTGGAAAAAGAAATTGTTGGAAATTATGAAAGATACCAAGATCAACTGGAAGAAATTCACCAGCTGAATGAAGAATTAGAAATTGCTAAAAAACAACATGTTCATGAAGACGTCATACCATCTCAAAGGTAAGAAAATGGATCAGATATTACATATTCGAATACTTTGAAATGTTTTTACACGGCGCAGGAAGGAGTGTTAGCAAGGTTACGTTAAGCGAGAAACGGCGGATAGGGACCCGATTGGTTTTTTGAAGGTTCTCGTTTACATGTCACCGTCGTCCCCCGATTTATCTCGCTTAACGTAACCTCGCTATTCACCAGAAGTGGATACAGAAGGTCCTCAAAGATTTTGACTGAATGTGTTGTATTCCATATAAGGAATATATGAACAAAAGCATCTCTCTCCGCCATTATATTCATACCTCAAGTGGTGCTCGTAGTTGAGTGATTGAGTAACTATTTTCATCTATCTTTGGTCCACTCTCCTTTTGCATCGATCGAGAGACCCTATAATAAAGTGCCGTTTAACAAATTTTATTTCAGCCCCATTGAGGAGGATGTGGTAGACAATATTGAAGAAGAAGGAGAAAATCCTTCCTTGAAAAGCAACGATAGGTAAACTTCTAAAGTATAAGTGATTAAAATAGAGAGTTGGAAAAGTTTAAAAATTTATCTCATTATTTAAAAAAAATCTGTCCGACTAAAATTTTGTCCGGTAATGTACATCAAAATTTATGTTTTTAACCTTAACAAAATAACTCATTGAAAAACATCAAATCGTTTTTTGTGTAGTATCACTTTTTTTCTCTGGTTCACCCAGTAAACGTCATATTATATAATTCATCTGCCAAATTGAGACAATGTATCGTTCTTTAGTACAATACTCTCTAAAAATTGCTTGAATAAAAGAGACTAATTTTTGTCTCAATGCTTCCTTCTCCAAACTCGTTTAAGAGACTTTACTTTTCAATGGGCTCAATTTGGCAGCTCCATACTCGCTCATATCGTCTCGTCTTTGCTTCGCGATTATGTTGATGCGTGATGCTAATGAATTTGCTAATTTTTTGCTTGTTTGTTGTTCCGCATCACTTGACATCTAAAACTGTAAAAACTTATACTAATTATTATAATCAATCATTTTCTATTCTATTTCATTTTGCAGAACAAGAAAGAGAACCATCTACTATGATTGTGAAGAATCACCAGATCACCTCCCTACAATGGAAGAAGATGCTGATAAAACATCTAACAAAGGGTAAGCATATAATTTCCTTTATCTATATTTTCTTTTAAGGAATTTTATGTTTGAGGAGGAGGAGGAGAACCTTCCCTTGGCACAGGGAATAGGCCCGAAGCTAGCTAGGGTTCACAGCGCTACGAACTCGAGGATTAGTTATTATGTGACCTGGGGTAATTAGCTACGCTGGTCGATTTTAGATGGGGCTCAAACCCTCAACCTTCCGATTTGGAAACCAGTGCTCTACGACTTCGGTCACCGCTCCCCGTATTCAAGCAGATTAGTTACCTTTGGAATTCCAATTAGTGTAATGACTTATCAGCTTTCCACTGCATACACAATTTCTTGATATCGGCACCATTGTATTCATTATTCGGATCGTCCACGATTAATGAATTCTGAAACTTAGTTTCGTATAGCCTTGTTTGTTGTCCTCTCACCTATCCCAGAAAAAATCCATATTCCCACTGTTGAGGATGTCCATTTTTCTTAACACCAACCCCCTGGATATCCGTGGTCTTCAGATTATTACCCCCTGGATATCCTATATCCTCAACAGGGGGAGTACGGACTTTTCCTGGAAAAGCCCAATTAATGTATAGATGCAACTAATTTTTCATGCAATAAGAATTTCCAGCGCCTCGTTGATTTCAGCAGCTGCACGGAACGTTATCTGGACGTTGAAACAATGTTGGAATAACGCTGTGTGTCTGCTGGGTATGTACAAGATTCTTAGACTCACCATGATGCTATTTTGATCAATATTGTTATTTTCCAGACATGAAGATTCTTGGGATTCATCAGACGAATCTTCTAATGAAGAAGAAGAAGAAAAAGAAGAAGAAGAAGAAGAAGAAAACAGAAAAAAGAAACTCATTAAATCAAAACCAAAAACATCTGAATCTACAGGATCTGTCCAAAAAGTTGGATCACCAGTTTCTCCGAAACCTGTGAGAAAACTTACTCCACATGTATCGCCAATATCTGTAGCTGATCCCGCATCACGTAAACCGGCAATGAAAGTCTCTCATCCCGCACCACTTGAATCTGTAATTGAGTCCAATTCACCAAAACCTGTGAGAAAATTTACTCCACGTGTATCGCCAATATCTGTAGATAATCCCGTATCACGTAAACCTGAAATGAAAGTCTCTCGTCCCGCACCATTCGAACCAGTAATTGAGTCCAATTCACCAAAACCTGTGAGAAAACTTACTCCAGACGTGTCACCAATATCTCTAGATGATCCCGCATCACGTAAACCTGCAATGAAAGTCTTACGTCTCGCACCATTCGAACCTGTAACGGAGGATGGTTCACCAAAAGAATTCTCACTTGAAAATAACGATGATTCTCAAAAGAGGTAAAAACTTCAAAAAATTGGGGAATACATTTCCTATATAATTTTCAATAGTTTCGTTACGATGAAGGAGATTTAAATATTACATTCCTCAGCTTCGTCTCTAATGACAATCTGCAATCGAGAAAATAAAATACCAAAAAAATGCCAAAAATAATGCTCAGTTTGCAGTGAATTGTTGTAACTGTTGGAACCCAGGCATTTCTTTGCAATTAACAGTCCCTCAACATTGGAATAAGGGGGGAAAATTTCTGACCAATATCCTCGATTGTGTATCTTCACAGTTTCTGATTTTTTTTTCTCAGCACGTCCATAGCGAGCAATTGGTCATCAGATGCATCAGACAGTGAAGATAGCGATTGGGATGACGATGAACAAACAGAAACAAAAAATTCACCCAAAAATCCATCCACCATTCCAAAATCACTTATCAAACAAAATCAATTCATTCAAAAAATGTAAGTCCCTAAACCTTTTCGAACCTCTCTGAAGAAACAATGAAAATAAATTTAAATTTCGCGAATTTTTCAATCTAATTTCTTTCATTTTCCAAAAGGTTTTCGGCAAAAAGCATCAAATCAAAAATTTCGCGAGGATTTAATTTCATGAAAATGGCCAAAATTCGCGAAAATCGTAAAAAATTAATGCCCGATAAAATTAATCCTATTGATGTTTTTTTTATTGTTACAGATTAGACGATTCCTCTGACGAAGAAAGTGAAGAAACATCTTCACCAAAACAACAGCAAAAAGAAGAAGAAGAAGATTTCGATCATTCTGCTGCGACCGTCACTACTGCAGATGCTATCAAAGAAACAAAAACATCTGACAAAACTAAAAAAGAAGTTGAAAAAGACCTCTCAGAAACAAAAGAGAAGGCAAAATCTTCATTTGGTTTTGATTATTCGGCGAACATCGTCAGTGATAACGATGAAGATAATGACGACGATGAAAAAAGCATAGAAGTGGACGGCAGCGGTAGCGGAGAATCGACACTCGAACGATTGTTAGGTGGCCTCGATCAAATCGAATCCAAAAAGTGTTAAACTGTTAAAAAATTTTTTTTTTTATCCACAAAAAATTCCAAAAAAATATTTTAGTTTTATTTTTCATATTTTTCTTTGTAAATATATTTTTCTACATAATAAACATAATATTTATGGCCTTTTTTCACCACAATTTCTTCTTGCACAAAATATACTTGTGTCCCAGTGGGTACTAAAACTTCGATGGAGTCAAAACCTTCAAACCCATTGGGTTGGGTCAAATGGTAATATTTTTCTTGTTCTTTTAACATATTTTCAATGGAGTGACTCTTTGTCTTACCACTGAGAAAATCCGATTTTCCACTGGAATGAAAAAATGGGATCCCCGTGGGTCGTCTCTGTGAGACGTACGCGTACACCTTATGTTTTATAAAGGCATTTTGTACATGATTTTTACATACCAGCCCTACCTCACCCTAGTATTTGATGGAAGACTAAGCTTTTTCAAAAATGTAATAGAAGACGTTTAAACACTATTATCTCATAATAGGTCTACTATATATATCTGAATATCGTAGAACACAGTTTTAGGGGCCACCCCACTAAGCCAACTTTTGAAATGCAAATTCTTTCAAAAGCACGCAAGAGCACAATGTAAGAAGGATTTTTTATTAAATGTCTATAAAGATGACAGACAGCAATTGAAAACCTCATATTCTAAAAACAGGAATAAGATGCCAATAGAAAGTTGACCTTTGCAGTGTTTACGTGTGGTTCATTTCGAGCTTAAATAAACTAAAATGTCATTAAGGTACACTGTCCACTTATATTCAAATAACAATCTAACCACGGAGGGAGCTTTTCACGCGTTTGACCATATTTGGGTAAACGTGTTCTACCTTGTAGAGCGTCGAAAGAAGAGAGTTTTGGTAATGAAATAGTCAAGTTCTGTCAAATGAGTTTTAAAGTATTGACTGAAACCGTCATTTTTTGAGATGTTGAAGATGTATTTTTTAGTTTTGTTCCTTATTTTACAGAATTATGTTCACTCTTCATCCTTGGAAAATGTAAAGGTGGATTTGAGCAATAGCCAAACAGCTCGTTTGGTATGCGCAATAAGTGACTCGCAATTTGCACAATGGTTTCGCATCGAGAAAAGAAGTGGGCTTGAGAAAGAGATTCTTTTCGATGAATTGCGGTATGAGTTTCCTGATTTGAACTCGATGCTGGTCAAAGACATTACAGGAGCAGATGATGGAAATGTCTATAAATGTAAAGTGATTTCGGATGATTTCTCGACTGATTCTGATGTTACTTATGACGTCAAGAAGACATTCAAGTTAGCCGTTAAAAGTGAGTGGTTGCCTTTGTTGTCTTCGGTCGCAAACTACACTTTGATCAAAGCAAAAGAGGTTTAGAGATAATCTTAATTGTGTTCTGAAATCAAGCCTTTTTGTTCTTAACATGTTCTTAATTTTACTGAAAAAAGAACCAGCTTTGTTGTTTTCAAATATTTTTCTAAGAAGACTCTTAAATTGTTCTTTAGTTAGCACGTTGTTCTTAACTTTTTGTTCTTATATCATTTGTTATCATATAAAAAACGTGAATATTTTAAACTGGCTTTTTGGTGTAAAATAATCATCATATACAATTTTTAATGTCTTTTTTCTGATTATAGAAAACACAGAAAAGCCAACCAATAGTGAAAGTAAGTAATAGTTATCAGCCCTCGTCTTTTCAGACGTGACCACAAAATATCAAGTTGAATCGACAATTCTAACCATCATGAAAAATAGAAATAACATCTGACATCCTGTACCTGTATTAGAAGAAGTAAATAGATGATGAAAAAAGAATATTAAGAAGATTTTTCACAAATCAAGCATAGAGATATAATTTAGGCACTGTGGTACAGCGGTTATCAACCTTAATTCCTGTCTCGTTCCTGTACACTAGACTAAGGTTCGATTCTCACTTGCTGCACTTCACTTGGCAAGTAAACGGCCGGGTTAACCATGCCATCCATATGAGGGGATTGGGTAGTCAACCCAAAGTTGCTAACGGGATACTAACCCATACCATGTGAGAGGAATTGGGTAGTCAGCCCAAGGTTGCTGATGGGACATTAATAAAAGGGTGTCCTTGCTTGCGAAAATGGGCTAAAAAAGCCTCCTGCAACTGAAACCAAATAGAATAAAAAATATATATAACTATGGTGTTTGTTTTGATCAGAACCAACATGGTTGGATGTTCCATCAAAATTCAACAAAGTCTCTTCCACTCAGTCTCATGCCGTCTTCCAATGCCGAGCAAAAGGAAACAATGTCCGTGTGACGTCATACCGGTTACGTAATAATGGTCAAATTGAGAAAAAACTACGAGGAATCAGTTCTGTACAGGGAGTTGTGGTGATATCACCCAAAGGAAAGGATACTGGCAAATATAAATGTGTCGCCCAAAACAGCGCTGGAAAAATTGAACATATTTTTTCCATTGAAGTCGAACGTAAGTGTGACGAATATATGCTGTCACTTTCGAAATCCTAAACTCACAATCCAAAACTCACAATCCCAAACTCACAATCCCAAACTCACAATCCCAAACTCACAATCCCAAACTCACAACCCCAAACTCACAATCCTAAACTCAAAATCCCAAACTCACAATCCGTATATGGATATTCACAAGTTTGTAATTCTTGTGAATATGGGTATCCGTCGTGTTGTGAAATGATCATTAATATGTTGGAATTTTCTTTAGTCGGAGGTACAAATTCAAACTAATTACTTCAATTACTTCATTATTTTTTTGGATTAATTTTTGCTTATTTAATTTTTGATTTAATTTCGCGAATGACTCCAAAATTGGATGGTTTTGACAGCTACATTTTTTACTAAAAAAGTAATTTCAAAAATGTCGTGTTTGATTTAATTTCACAAATCAAAAAGATTTCACGCGATTTCGCGATACAAATTTTCGAAAAAATTACTAAAGATCGCGAAATTAATCCGGTTAATAAAGTTATAAATTATTTTTTTCTTTGTGAACCAGAGGATGGCAACTGGGGCGCATGGGAAGAATGGGGCAAATGTAACGTGGAATGTGGTCATGGTAAAAAGTTTCGACAAAGAGAGTGCAACAATCCACCACCATCGACCGGGCGGCGCTTTTGTGAGGGAGATTCATTGGAACAACAAGATTGTCAAGAGAGAAGATGTAGTAAGTTTGTGATTCTGAACTCAGCTGGCACAAAAAGGTTGTTTCAATAGGCAAAAAAAATCCGTTAGACTTTTTTGGCACTCAAGTAGAGACCATTTCACACTAGAAGTCTAAATTGCAGACCTATACAAAACAGCAAGATTTATCCGATTACCAGAAGTATCACATCACAAGCATCATCACATAATGTAGAACAACCTGTTCCAAAGATTCAACTTTTAAATGTAAAGTTCTTCGATCAATCTCTTGATTTACAGGACAACCAGTGTTGACCAAATTTGGTTTTGAAGTTACTGATCAATATCTCTTGTTGCATTGTGGGGCGAAAGGTAGGTTACCCATAATACAATTCATAGGGACACATGAAGAAAGAATTATGGGGCGAAAGGTAGGTTACCCATAATACAATTCATAGGGACACATGAAGAAAGAATTGTGGGGCGAAAGGTAGGTTACCCAAATACAATTCATAGGGACACATGAAGAAAGAATTGTGGGGCGAAAGGTAGGTTACCCATAATACAATTCATAGGAACACATGAAGAAAGAATTGTGGGGCAAAAGGTAGGTTACCCATAATACAATTCATAGGGATACATGAAGAAAGAATTGTGGGGCGAAAGGTAGGTTACCCATAATACAATTCATAGGGACATTATGAAGAAATAATTGTGGGACGAAAGGTAAGTTACCAATAATGCAATTCACAAAAGATAAATGAAGAAAAAAATGTTATTCAGCCAACAAGACTCACCAATAATATCAGGCTTTCTAACGGAACGTTGTTACAATGTTAGAATAACGTTTTAATCCTGCTGTGTAGGGTTGGCAGGCATTCTAACGATATACTAAAGAGAGCACGAATCCGGAGATTCCCGAATACTTGAAGAATTCTTTCCCGAAATTTAAATTTTTCTAAATTATATGTTATGCAAAGCAACAGTGTTATACAAATCATATAATAAGTTTGTCCTGTATAAAAACGTGAATTTTGCGGATTAACTGAATGTATTATGTAATATCTAATTGAAAGTCAAGTCAAAGAGGTCAACTGTAACATGGTTGTGCGCTTGGTGTGGTTACTTTGTTTGTGAGTCATAATATTTTGTTCTTGAATGTTTTGTTTTATGTGTTTAGTTTGCCAGAGGCGGATATAGAAAGTACTCAAAGATTTTGACGGAGGAGAGTGTTGACTTCTATATAGGGATTATGAACAAAAGTATCACTCTCCGTCAAAATTTTGTGTGTGTCTATGTGTAATTATGTGTAGTATGTATATGTTCATCAGATTTTCAACCTTTCAACCAACTTTAGGTTTACCATCTATTTGGGACAGCAATGTCGGATCGTAAGCTGTGAGCTGTCGTTTATTTCCGACCTGGGGGTCGAAGGATGAAGAAGATGATGTCATTGGGTTTTCCAGAAAAATTCTGTTGAGGATATATGATATCCAGGGGGTCCGACATTTTCAATCTTCTAGGATATCCAGGGGGTAAGAATCTGAAGACCAAGGATATCCAGGGGGTGGGGGTTCAAAATTTTCAATATCCTAGGATATCTAGGGGTAACTATTTGAGGACCAAGGATATCCATGGGGTTTCGAAATTTTCGGCACGGATATCCAAGGGGGGGGGGGTGGTGTTTTTCTTCTGGAAAATCCCATTCATCCTCTACCTTAACTTTTCCACCTTTCAATCAACTTTAGGTTTCCCATCGCCTACAACTCAATGGAAGA
This sequence comes from Tiaropsis multicirrata, assembly GCA_032270745.1. Classification (NCBI taxonomy): domain Eukaryota; kingdom Metazoa; phylum Cnidaria; class Hydrozoa; order Leptothecata; family Tiaropsidae; genus Tiaropsis; species Tiaropsis multicirrata. The sequence goes on along the minus strand of JAUJPO010032229.1, from coordinate 17,652 downwards.
GGAATGGAGAATATCTGGAGCAACCCAATCTCAACACAACATTACGCATAACAAGATCAAAGGCCAAAGCTGGTCAATACGCATGCGTATTAAAGAGTGAACGCCTTGGATGGATGTACACAATCTCGCTAGTGATTAAACAGCGTCAAATCAACCTCATATTCTAAATGGACAAAACATTGCTGACAAAGAAAGGGATTTTTTTTCGTGTTGAGAACGCTTTATTTTATGTTTTTTTGTAAACTTTGACAACTCTTTGAAAATATGAAGATACGATATTATTTTATTGGTGCTTGATCCATATCAAAATATACTCCAATTATGAGGGAAATATGCAAGATATCCGAGGAACACGAGAATATACACTCTTTTTTATAAGAACAAGTAAATTTCGGCCGAGGCTTGGATGTTCTTAATTTTGATCCACATTTTCTCAAACTTCCAACCCCACCCACCCTTTAATTTTATATGCCGAAAATGCTACCATTGGTTTTAAGCTTTCATTAGGAAAATTCCCATGCTCAAATTTCGAGTTCTTTATAGCTTTTGGTAAAATTTACAACCAAAAAACTGAGACGCGATGTTCATATAAAAGAAAAAGAGTGTTGGGTAGGAAATTTTGGATATTGCTATAGCAACTTGTTCGGACTATCATTAACATTATTTTTAATCTCAATAAGGGTGTAATAATAAGTCCAAAAGGGTCTCGAAATGGGTCACGTCATATGTTGTTAAATTGACGTTTATTGACATTAGCTGTAATCTAAGGAGCAAACAAAAATATTTTTCTTAAAAAGTGTTGCGCTTAAGAGTTTATTTATTTCTGTTGGATTTGAAAATTTTACGTTTTACGAACGTTTAAAAGACATCAGGACGCCATTCAGTGTTTACGTAAAGTCGAGCGATTAAAGATTAGAATGATTTATAACCGCCAAAAAAAGTGAAAAAACATAATTTTGAAAGTTTTTTTGTTGAAGTCAACTTTTTACTGACTGAAGGAAAGATGATGTTGAGAGAAGTTGTAACTTTATTGGTTTTGGTTAGTTATGTACAATGCCAAGGAGGTGATTTCGGAAATGGTGGAAATTTCGGAGGTAAGTGGAACTCGAGTAGAGAAGAGGGATACAAATTATCCCTGGGGCAAGCATTCCATTGGTCAATAAAACTAATTAACTATATGTCTATATACTGTTGGATATATCAGACACGATTTACAATACAGGAAAACGTCGCGGGAGTATATTTTACTAGTAATTTTTCAGCCAATAAATAGAGTTAACATCTTTTAAATTTTAAATTTTAAATTTTAAATTCTCATATCGGGTATATCCGACTACATTGGCACGGAAAAGGTTAATAAATGTTTTTAAGAGAATGGTGACTACTGTATAAGTTGGGTAAGGAGAAATTTTATTCTAAAAAACTTTTGGATATATAAGAATTAACAAACCAATAATACACGTTTCTTATAAGAACATCGTGAGCCTTCAGATGTTCTTAACTTTTGCTAAAAAACAGTTGAAATTATTTTTAAGTAATTTTGGGTATTTAAGCTTTAAAATGTTCTTAGCATTTTTAGCCTCGAAGCCTTTTATGTTCTTATATGGTTTGTTCTTATAAAAAAAACATTTTTAAAACATTATTATTAACTATGTTTACATTTACTGAAAGTGAATTTTATTCTCCTTTATTTTTTTAGTTCGTCCATGGATGAAACCGGATAAAAATGATAAAAAAGGTACAAAATAGACAGTAATTTCAAAACCCTTTTAAAATGTTCCTAATTGGTCAGCTAAAGCTGAGTATTCATTTCCCTATTATATATTCAGGCTACTCCGGCTACTCTCATCCTCTAACAAAACGTGCTCCTTATAATTACAATGTCTTTAATAGTCGAACATAGTTAAAATAAGACATGTAATGAGCTCTGGCACTCAGTCTGGCACTTTGCACATTAAGGCATTTTTTCATGTTAAGATTCCTCCCTATATTTGCCTTATTAGGTCCTGTACGTTTATTTTTTCAGAGTAGTTTTCCCTGCCTATACGTTCATTTTCACCTGTACGTTAGTAACTTTCAACCTTATTTTAGCAAGTTTTGTCGAGTTATAAAGTGTAGATAAACCTTAATTAAATTTTGAATGCTTATGTTTATAATTTGATACAATGCAATCAAATGTTTATGAAGTAACCGAAAGCTTGTGTCTTTCAACCAAAACAAAAACAGAGCGTTAAAACTTTACTGTATGTTTATTTTCTCATGTACGTTTATTCCCTCCCCTTCGTTTATTAGGGACATGTTTTGATTTTTGCTAATGTTTTTGCTAATATCCATTGAAGGTCCCGTAATTGCGGAAGAGCCCGTCATAGTCAATTTGAACGAAAAGAATTCGCAAGAATTCGACTGTCCTATCCCGAATGAAGATGGCAATGAATTCGCAACATGGTACAGGGTGTCAAAAAACGGACGACAAAAAGACCTGGTGTTTGAAGAAGGAAAATATGATTTTGAGACGTTCACTGGATTCAAAATCATAAACATAAATACACAAGACGAAGGAACATATATTTGTCGTCAAGGAGATGAACATGGGCCCATTATCAAGAAATTCAGTTTAATCATCATGGGTAGGTTTTAAGATCTATATATTTTTTATGCAATTTTATGTTTGAATTCACTTCCATTCTCAATGAATGGTAATGGTAAATAGCAAGGCGAGAAGTGACCTTACTACGGTGGTCAAACCCACAACCTTCCGATTTGTACATGGAAGCAAAACATATACACTAGGTAAAACAGATGAATGAATCTTACCTTGGTGGATACAATTATTTCCTTAGTTATAACTACTTCTACGCGTCTGCTAAATTACAAACAAAACGTTTGTTTGCGCACCTAAACGCGTGAGATTTTAACGCCATGGACTTTTCTCGCGCGCAAAGGCTCGAAAATGTGGCAAATAATCCAATTGCATCATATACTTAATCCATCCACATTTTGCTTATTCTCTTAGAGGCTACCGAAACAACAGAGAGCCCTGGAACCCAACGTAAGTTAACAAAATATTTCCGTTTCTTTAAACTAAAGATCTTTTAATTGTTACTAATTTTCTTTGACATGAAAAAGCGAAAAATTCATGTGTCGATTTAAATTCATACAGTTGGCTCTCTAATTCAAATCCCAAGGGGGAAAAAAAATTTCGAATAGAGATTCGAATAGTAGAAAGTCTCTGTAGTAGCCGAGAAAGTCTCTTGACGGTGACTTTTATTTTGTTCGAATAGTAAAGAGATTCGAATTAGAGCGAGTCAACTGTATTTGTCTTGAATCTAAACGACTAGAATAATAACAGAAATAAAATCAGAAGGTCGAGATTTTCACCGAGAAAATGAAAACTAATATACAAACTACTCCCTCCGGATAAATTTTGCCATATCGAATAAGATTACGTCATATAAACTACTCCAGTCTAGATTAATATCGTCATGTGATTAGATATACAACGCATAATCTTTTTCAGCACCCGTCTGGCAATTCGTTCCAAAGCGGATCCTCCGTGCCGAAAGTCGACGTGTGATCATTGCCAGATGCTCAGTAACAGAGCCAGAAGGTGTTACAGTAAGTATGTATAGATTAACAGACGGTGGAGAAATTTTGAAGAAATTCAAAGACCCAGCCGTGGTCCTTCATCGTCCAGATAACGAAGATGCTGGGCAGTACAAATGTGTAGCTGAAAACACTGGAGGGAAAATCGAATACCAATTTCAAATTGAAGTTCGAGGTAAGACAGCCTCGTTTCAGTGCTGGCGGATACAGAAGAGTTTCAAAAACTTTGACGGAGAATGTTGCTTTTACTCATACCTTAGGGTAGCAAATTTTGCCTGATAGAAATTTTGGTGGGTTTGGCGGGAACTTAATTTGACGGATGCTGAAATTTTTAACCTTAAAATGGCGTAAAAACAGCAAAAACAATTTTAACGGTGTACATATACAAAAAATAATTTCCCGCATAACAAGGCAAATTTTGTCCACCACTGAGTAGCACAGTAGAAATATGATAATCAGTACTATTGATTTTGTAATAGGTTGTAATATGTAATGGTTATAATGATGGTCGTTATATAAAGTTAAGGGCTGGTTGTGACATGGAGGAGAAAGTATTGGGGTCCTTTTACTACAGAATACAATCCTCTGGGGATTATTGATGCTTTTTGTTGTCATACATCTAGTGAATTGATATTCTTCTTTCCTTTGCATTCAGTGAATGGGCGATATAGTGAATGGGAAGCATGGGGACCATGCGACAAAGAATGTGGACTCGGCTTTAAGATAAGAAACCGAAAATGTAACAATCCCAAACCTTCGGGTGGCGGGCGTGAATGTACGGGTCAAAGTTTCGAGAGACTTCCATGCAGAGCAAGATCTTGTCGTAAGTGAAGCTTTATTATTGTTGTAAGAAAAAAATGCTAGTACGCATTAACGCTCTAATGTGAGCATCATTTATTCTTATTTTTCTATTGTTCTTAACAATAGACACAAATTCAAAATATCACCCTGAATATTCTTGTAGAAACTATTCTTATAAATGAAAAGGCGTGAACAAATGAAAAGGTTTTCCACAACAAGATAAAAAAAACGCACGTAAATGGAGCAATTTTTAATTTTCTCATTGATTTTATTTCTCATAGAAAAACCATTTCTGAGGAAATTTGGATATGAAATAACAAAAGATATGTTACATTTGTCTTGCAAAGCTTCTGGTAAGTTGAGTGTGGGGGTGGCAGGGGTGACAGGGGCAGTGTGGGTGGTGAAATGAAGCAGATTACAGACAATCACCATTTTGAAACCTCTGAAAAAAGTCAACAAGGTTAAATTTGGATACTGCAAGAAAATTACTTTGAAAAAAAGCATGAATCTATCTTTAATAACTAGCCTGATCTTTCCACGATAAGTTGTTTCGAAATTTCACGATCGGAAAACAAAACTTTTTTACCTAGGAAATTCCCATCTTTCCTGGGTGCTAAAACACGAAAGCTTATTACGATATTTTCTATAGCAATCATAAAACAACTTTTCAGGAATCCCGACACCTTCGGTTCAATGGTATTTCAACGGACGGCCGTTCCCGATGTCTTTTGATGGCCGTAATCCGGAATTCAAGATACCGAGAAGCAGAGCACGGGACGGTTCTTATAGTTGTCGGATACGCAATGATATTGGATTTTTGACTATGTATATAAACATTAAACTCTGACCAAGTACACAATGAAACCTGTACATAGATGATTAAATGATTTTGTGTACGTTGAATGACATATTTGGAAAAAAAAACTAAGAAGACGCATGTCTAGCTTGTACTACAATCGAGGAGATAAATAGTTGGCCAAAAAAGTACTTAGTTTGTAGTGAAAAATGTTAACCCGCACCCCAGGACTCGTTGTTGGATCGAAAATGGAATTCCGTCAATTCTTCGCAACAAACTGATACTCAACATTGAAATAAGAGAAGAGTAGGCAGTTGTGTAGAAGTTTTTATAAGATGCTCATATAATTGGTTATTCAAAACAATAGAGATGACGCGTTCTTTAGAAAAAGCTAATGAAAGTTATTCTCCGAATGGGTACGACCAATCCAATGGAGAAAATTCTTGTAAAATGCTCAACTTGACCCTATTTTGGATTGTGAAACCTACCGAAACGACAGCAAAAGTCTGCACTTAGCGTGTTGGTAAATCCCGGAAGAAATAAAGGAAACGCTAAAACCGGTGCAAATACCGACTTAAATTGCATGAAATACTTCCTAAGCTAGAGTATAAGTATGCTTGACAGAAGCATAGGGCTTATGCAGCACGATGAGGTATCGTGTTTGAATAAATACTGGAACAAAAGGAATATTAGAACATTATATTTCAATAATTCCCAACAATTTTCACCTACTTATTCCTCTATAACTAAGAAATTCTAATTCTTTTGCTAGCAGTTTCAATCTTTAAATACGCTTTAATCGACCGAAAAGACTTACATTTATGGTTGCGTTTGGAGCTTCCATGAGGCAACGTTGACGCTTCATCTTACAAAATGGAAATTACGAATATCATCAAAAATGAGCTTTTTTCACGCAAGGTGCATTCACTTTACAGCACAACAGCCGTATCACATTTAGTTTAAAAAGTAAATTTTTATTTTGGTTTTAAGACAGATCAAAAACTCAGATTTCTCTTCTTTGAAAAGTTTATCAATAATAGCGATGGATGAGATAAGAAAAGAGACAGTGAAATAACCGATAAAAACTGTAACTGCTTGTGAAAAGATCACTGCTCATGATATGCAAAAAAAACGCATGAGAATTTATACTCCACGATTTTAATATTTAACAAAAATTTGCAAAAACTTTGCGAGCATGAAAGAAGAATTCAGCACAGGGTAAACAAAACTTAATCTAGTTTAAGGCTCTGGATTTCCTTGTTTGCCAAACTCAGTAAACCTTGAGGATTTCAGGTCTTGGTGAGATACTAGGTGGCCTCAATCAAAAAACATTATTATTAGGAATATGCTTCATTCACTTACCACTGGCCTATCAAAGCCGATAAAACCAAAGCGCCCTTTAATATCCTCCTCAAGCATAATTTAAAATATCTTTAAACACAACCCACTTCTTAATCAAAATCTCAGAAGCATAATGATAAATAGTAGCTGCCTTGAACTAGATAACATGGGACCAACGTACTTTTAGCAAAAGGAGTAAAACTTTCATGAATTTTTAAAACTGAAGCTGAATGAACGGAAAACTGGTGAATCAAAACTGATATAAACATCCAGCGTGAAATGTTAAGAATAAATTCAGAATAGTGGTATTTTATTAGTGTAACAACATGCTAAGAAATCCTAATGTTTTCACTACTACTCAGCTAAAATAATTGATGCTACAAACCACCTTGACAAATTGCTATCAACAAGAAAGAAAACATACATCCAAACTTTAAATTCAAAGGTCACGGATGAGAGAAATTGGTTTACCTGGTTTAGGGTTCACGGGTATCCGGACATTCTACATTTGTTTTTTATAAAATATATAGGCTGAAAAAACATCCATGTCATGTACGAATGGCCACGTGACATCCACGAAATTACAAAACATCAAGAATTAACTAACGCAAGATAAATATTTTTTTCGCATTTAGTCCGGACAAAATTTTAGTCACCTCCAAAAAACTAATCATTCTTTTCCGACTAAGCTTTGCCCGGTAAGGTAAAAGAATTTTGGTATTCTTTGAAATAAAATACGCTTTGATGACTGTCTAGGAACCTAGGACCTAGGAAGGATAGACACAACAAAAGATGAACTATTTCTACTCACTTGATGAACCTTCTTGCGCCTCAAACGTGGTATACGACTTCTACGATACATGTTGTGAAAATACAGCTCGGCTACAAGCAAGTCATTCAATCGAACAAAATACAACTGAAACTTATTTACTCTACACACGAGGAGGAAGAAGAAAGTCAACCTGAAAATTTCGTTCTCCTTTTTAACATTCTAATCTCTGAAAAAAAAATTCCTTTTTTATGTTTTTTTTTGTACTTTTAAATTTTTAAAAATAAGAAGAAGCTGTTTTTCTATTTTCGAAGGTAATTTTATTTTCTTAGGTAGGTTCCTTATTATTACTCGGTTTTCACCTTATATATAATTCATGACAATCCTTTTGATTTTGTTTCCCTTTAAACCAGTGCATTGAGTCTACACCCTTGATGGTTTTGTTGGTTTGTTATGGTCAAAACGTACATGATAACAATACTTGTCCCCTTTCTTGTAAGAAAACTATTTTCTTATAACTGAGAATGAGGTCCTTTTAATCTTCTTTTTTATGAATTCCCACCAGCAGAAACATTTTTTTTAAACGTTTTTTAAACGTTCTTTCGACGTCCAAATAACGTTCTGACGTTAAAACAACGTTCTTTCGACGACCAAATAACGTTCTGACGTTAAAACAACGTTCTTTCGACGACCAAATAACGTTCTGACGTTAAAACAACGTTCTTTC
>JAUJPO010032118.1:0-18950 GCA_032270745.1 Tiaropsis multicirrata | reverse complement strand
AACATAGTGACAACTGAAATTTGACAAAAGATTATCATTTTCATTACATTTGTTTACTAAAGACCAGCTAAAATGACAGAACATATTTTTGATGGCCGCCTAATTCCGTCAGCTATAAAATAATGAAGCAGCAAAATGCTCGGGCCAGCTTCTGGGGAGCGAAAATCCCAGGCCGCTTCTGAACCGCGCTTAATGTTCGGGCCACTTTACAAAGTTTTATTTTGAAGCCCGGACATGGCCCGAGCAGGCCCGGAAATGTCCGGGCCATGCCTAGGGTCGTGTATATATACTGTATATAGCTATAGCTACATAAGAGAAGAGGGAACAAAATATTTCTTTTTATAAATTTTGTGGGGAGCATGAAATTGGGGAACTTTAAAGGGAGACTAGAGGGCTTATGGGAATATAAGGGATAGGGTTTACAAGCATGAGTCCATGTTCTAAACTACAAACAATCTGTGAAAAAGTGTTTATTAGAGAGAAAAATCTAGATTTTGAACAAGATTTTCTAGAAAATAGCGTCAACCTTACTTGCATATTTTCACCTTAGGACAAGCAATTTCTTGGGGAGAGTTGTGACCCCAAAGCAAAGGATACTGTGAAAAGCAAACTCACACCAGCTCCCATAGATGGCCCTATCTCCGTCATCCCCTTTCAAATTCTGTCACCCCTTTTTATTTGGCACAAAATATTAATTTAATCTTTTTGATAGTTTAAATATATATACAACTTTGACCTTAAAAAGTTCAAATTCTTATAAAAATCATCATAAAAGGAAAGAGCCATGTTTAAATAGGGATGACAGAGATAGGGCCATTTACGGTATGTACAAGCAATTGAAATTTATGATTGTACTAAATTATAACTTTTGTTCTCAGTAAGATTAAATTGATTTTTAATTTCCATTTTAATCTCACCTAAAACTTTTTTTCTTTTCATAGAATTAAGAAAAACAGAAATGAATGCAAGGTCTCAGGTATTTGAATTCAGTGCAGAATTGTGTCAAGTTGAAGAAGTTGTTTGCAGCTTTCTTCACACTTTACTGTTTCATCGTTCAACAGGAAAGTTTCACTATCAAAAGGAAGGCTCCTATACTGTTGGCACAATTGGGTATGAAGATGTAGATTGCCATTTTATTGATTGTTCATATGTACGTTGCTCTAGTGAAAAACTAAATAAAACTGTCTCGTCTTATGCAAAGCAGTTTAAAGATGCTTTGAAAAACATGGAAAGTCATCGCAACGGTCAAGTCTCTTTTGATTTTTATCAGAAACGTAAGAACCCTTGGCCATTCCCTACAGAATCTATCCCTTGGGAAATGTGGGTTTTAAAAATCAATATTGTATCTGTTGCCAATGATGTGGACAGGGTTGCTCTGCGTGAAAAATTGACAGATGCTGTATGCGAAAAAATCAGAGTTATATGCGAGATCATTAATAAGCCTGATTACATTCCAAAAATGCCGAATGAACCAGATCTGACAAATATATTTGACAACCAATATCCAGATGTGCAGCCTTATTTACACAAGTTCGATTTTAAAACATCTGAACATGCATCAGAAGCAAGTGTTGGAAACACGATGCGAAGATTAATCAAGGATACCTTCAACTACTAACAGCGAGGGTGATTGATGTGATCTCGTCTTTTTCTGGATTTATTTTGTAACGTTTGAATCTAGATAATTTGTATCACTCATTAACCTACATTATTTTGGGCTGACATGAAACACATGATGAAGGCAGATAAGATGATAAACAACAAATTGCACTACTAACTACATATTATCAAAATCTAAGTGTTGCTTTCTATTTACTCAACATATAAAGATTTATGATGGTTCAACTTCTAAGATGCTAGATACTAGATCTTTTTGCAACATGAATTTCTGACCTTGTTTTCAAACCATTAATACTGTGATTTTGAATTTAGATGTTTTTTTATAATATTATATACCAGCTTTACACTGACACATTCAGTAATTTTGTAATAATATGAAATAGATTATGAAGCCAGTCAGACAATTATTAATGACCACATACAAACTTTTAAGAATGATACAACAAACTGCATGAAAAAATGCATGTGCAATTTACTTTTAGCATTTCTTTGTTTTTTATTATTTATTTCTTCTGTAAAAGTTAGGTGCAATTAGAGGATTGTTTTTATAAATTTGTATCGCAACTGATTTCTACCTTTTCAGCATATTGCAAAGTCTGTTTAAAGTAAATTCTAGAAAACTAGAAAAAAATTATTTTGATTATGTCTTATGTTCAATAGGACCTATTCCAATCTTTTTGGTGACTAATTTTGTCCTTGTAAATAGTGTAAAAATTGACCTTTGATGTCTTTGTATATTATTTTATTGTAATTCTTGTAAATAACTGCAAATATTATTATACAATTTAAATTTATAAAGGATTTAACTTCAAAAATAGTTTATGTCAATTTGATTTAATGACTACCTGTTAAACCTTCTCAATTATAGAACTACACAAAGTTGATTGACATTTTTAAAGGTTAACCTAAAGGCGAGAAAATTTAATTTATTGATCTACAGGCCTGACCCACCACTGCTTTTGCTAAAACAAAAGTGAAGAAATAATAATATCTAACTTTGACATAGTTTAAGAATAATTTTTAGTATGTTGCTATCCCTGGGATGTGCAATAAACAATTCTTTTATTTTACTGGCTAACCTGTATTTTTCTGTCAATATACATGTAGAACAATAAATTGAATTTGTCTCGCCTTCTATGTCTATATATAAGTAAAACTGTTTGCAATTAACTCAAGTCTTCAGTTTTCTTGTGCCTCTTATAAAATGTTTCCATCTAAATCTGTGCTAGATTTTCCATCTGGATCAAGAAGACAACATAATGCAATTTTTCTTCTTCTTTAATTATAAAGTCTCTCTTCTAACGTTCTATTGTTTAGTTAATTATTGATCCTTTACTCAACCCAACCTATTTCAGTTTGGTTGTTGTCCTAACTTCATTTTCTATCACATTGTTTTTATTTCTTTTAGATAATAATTGAACAAAATATTTATTGATTTATTTTTCCATTGGATTTGTGTAAAGGTGGTTTGAAAACCATCGACTCCCTGGTATGGTAAAATTTATTTATTTCACTTGATGAACGTGTATATGAGGAATGAAAATACTTGCTTATAGTTTTGCATCTTGATCTAATCATGCTCTTCTTCTACCTATTAAAATAAGGGAAAGTAGATTTTTAAAAGTCATTCCTATCCAAGGCTCTCTGATGTGCTTGAAATCTAAATTTTCAATTTGTTACAAATACTTTAACATTTTCCTTTGATATTTTATATAGTATCAAGAACATGATTGGTGGTTTCCGTAGGAGCAACAAACGTGGAAATGTACGTAAGCGCATTGAAACAAAAGATAGTGATGAAGAAAATGAGGAGGGTGAAATGGAGACCGACTCTCCTGTGGCTACACCAAAGCCTTTTCCTGCCGCTCTAACTGAATCAAAGGGCAAAATCAAAAAGTCTTCATCAGCATTGAGCTTTGGTGATGATATGGATGGTAATGAGACTTTTGTGGTCAAGAAATCTAAGGCCAGTTTGAGTATGAAGGAACAGGTGAGAAAAGAGAAGAAAAAGAAAAAGAAAAAAGACAAGAAGGATGTTTTTGAAGAGGACGAAGATATAGAGGATGTCAAATCTTTTTGTGAAGTTATTACGAAACCGAAAGTGAAACCTCCTCCTTCTGGTGGAGGAAGCTTTCAAATTAAAACTTTTAGCGAAGATGAGGAAATTGAAGATAATTCTGTGACACACCGTTTTAGTTCTCAAAGTGGTTTCGGTAGACCAGGTGATATTCCTGATGCGGCTACCATTTACGCCATGAAAAAGAAAAGAGAACAAGCTCGTCAGTTTGGTGGACATCAGAATTATGTCCCTTTGAATGCTAATAAACATGCAGGGCGTTTTCCAACTGAAAATTCACGCTTGGTTCGTGAGGAAATGGAGATGAATAGTAGCGACGAAGAGCGTATAGAAATGACAGGTAAACAGACCTACGACCCTTACTTGGAACGTCGGTCACAGGTTGCGAAAGCTTTGGAAGAAGTCGGTGAAATGGAGGAGGAGGAGCAGGATGATCACCAGGATGAAGAGTTACGAAATTGGGAAAACGAACAGATTAACAAAGGGACAAAGATACCTGCAAATGCTTACAAAAGACCAGCTTTACCTTATCCAGTACCGATGGTTCATCACGAGCCGCCATCCATCTACAGTATCCCTAACAGTGACCAGTCTGGAATCATCTCAGTCGATTACATTACCAAGAAGCTTTCAGAGGAGTTGAGTACGAAGAAACAACTTCATGGCATGCATACTCAAGACTTTGAAAAAATCAAGGGCCATTTGAAATCTTCAACAGAGAACATTGAAACACTGGAAGAAAAAGCAGAACAGTTGGAAGAGAAATTCAGTTTCTTTCAGGATATGAGAGGTTTCTCAAAGGACCTTATTGAATGTCTTGGTGAAAAGGTTGATTTTTCAATTTATTCTTATTTCATATGCAAGTTCGATTCATTCTTTCAATTTCTTCATATACAGTGTCAGCGTGAGAGTGGAGAATGGTTTTGTTTTTTGTTTCCAAATCTGTCGAATAAATCTTTTGGAATGGACTTTTCCAAGAAAAAAAGATGGTACACCCACGCCACGGTTGAGGATATTAATATTCATTTTTTTTACTTGGAAATCCGAAGTGTATCTCTCGAAAATGTTGATATCCTCAACAGTAGGCGTGCAATTTCTTTTCTGAAAAAGCCCATCGCTCCAAGCTTAATTTACAAAATTTTAGGCTCTATAATGAATTACATTTTTTTGAATTATAATTTTTATCGCAAAACTCCTCCTTTACCATAGGTCAAAAAGATCAAAATATTGGAGGAAGCTCTTCATCAATCAATGAAAAAACGGAATGACTTGATTGCCAATCGAAGACAAAATGATGTTAAAGACGAAGCTCAAGAAATTCAAGGAAAACCTACTGCAGGTTATAAATCGATCTTTTTATGTGTCACCATAGATGACCCTATATCTGCCACCCAACTCTCATTATCGTCACCCCTATTTTATCTGGCAGCTAATATCCATTGAATCTCTTTGACAGTTAAATTTACAACTTTGACCTTTATCTTTCCACGTACAATAAAAAGCTTTTCAACAATAAAGGGTAGGGCTGTTTTGAAATAGGGGTGACTTAAAATTATGGAGGTGGTGAAGGAGATAGGGCCATGTACGGTACATCACTCATTGTTTTTGGGTCTCAAAACTGTAACTTTTAATGTCAATCATCATAAAAATGATAAAAGTATATCATTTTTTTGGGTTAGATTGTTAACACCAAATTAGACAAAAAAAAGCCATGAACCCTTTAATATTGTAAAGAGTTTCTAATGACAGTGTAATAATTTTGATTTACTCACCTCTTAAAATAATAGTTTTCTTCCAACGAGTAGAGCAAACATATCTAGAGCATACTTTCTTTTTTTTAATAATTGTGTAAACATTGTGCACAAAGTGATAAAAGCATGAAACTTTGCAGAGTGATAGTTTAAAGATCAAAGTTGGATTTAAATCTCAGACCCAATAACACCTGTTTGTGTATTTTACAGACCAGAATGGGATCTCAGGACTATTTAAACTATTTCTTTGGCCTGAGCTGAAGGGAAACCTGTCAGGTACCAATAATCATTGGTCGGATAAGCTTAAAAGTTATTTTAAAGGTATTTACCAGCATGATTGGGATTTGACACTTATGCTTGAGAGATTATAGTGTCTGGACATGCCCGGATCAACCCCTTTATCCTAAGGTTATTGACGCATCAATTTAGGTGATATTTTGTAAAATATACAAACAGGTGTTCTTTTCTTGGAGTCTGAGATTTAAATTAATTTTTGACCCCTAAACTTCCATTGTGCGAAGCTTAGTGCTTTTATCACCTTATGCACAATTTTAATGATATGGCACAACCAGCCTGCACCTTAAGACAATCATACTTCTTCAAGCTCATTCAATACTGTAATGGTACAAAGACATCCCAGTCACCCCCAAGATTCACACATGCATGTAATGCTTTCTGAAAATATCACGCAAACCGACTTCCCGAAAATCAGGAAATTTTTCAATTCACCTATTAACGCATGACACAAGTAACTTTGTTTCAATACATTCGCGCTACAAAGCAAGCCCATCTCACTTAAAGATCATGCACGCAAACCGCTGTGGGGCCTTATTACAGCTAAGGTTAAAAGCAACATTATTCAAATTTTCAAATGAAATATTTTTCTCATTCATTTTTAAGATTCTGATCGTATAACCAACGTCAAAAACCGAAGGATAGCTGAACGTGAAGCAAGGCGAACCAGACGAAAAGAGTATCGACAACACTGTATAGGTGGCAGTGCTGGTCATTTTGAAGGACAGTCCAGTGACGATGAACTTATACCGAGTGATATGTCAAAATTCAAGGCTGATAAAGGTATTAGTTCTATAAACAATTAGATTTTTATACTTTTTATCAAAATAACCATATCTAACTTGCACAAAAGGCAGGACTAACCCTGATTTCAATCGTCCCTGATATCAAATTTAAATAACAAATTCAACATTTTGATAATTTCTTATAATATGCCTACAACAAATAAAATTTGTCTGCCTAAGCAATGTTTGACTTAACTGATTTAGGAGAGTGCTGGCGCATTAGAATATTCCGGTGCTCAAATATAGCAATATTTGCTAAGGCAACAGGAATGTTTCAGTTTGTTTCTATCTAGTGTGCACCAAAAGTACTTGAGCTGTTTTCCGGTGCTAAAAGTGAATTAATTTTAAGTACATCAGAGGATACCTGAAGAAACCCAGTGTGTTGGCAACCTTCTCCCTGTTTCACTGTATTCATACCACAAAAACGTCTAACTTGAATTCAACAAATTCAATTTGTTTGTAGCACTTTGTCGAACTTGATCAAACTCTATCAAACTTTGTAGAACTTGATCGAAATTTGTCAAACTCGAACAAACTTTATCGAACTTGATCGAACTTTGTTGAACTCTATCAAACTTTGACTTTGTAGAACTTGATCGAAATTTGTCAAGCTTGATCAAACTTTGTCAGCCGATTTTAACGTTCGATTAAGTTCGATACAACGCTTTCCAATATCGTGGTTAAATTAATTTTGTCGGCATATTGTGATTTCGTAGTGTTCAACTACGTTCGATTAATGATATCGCAGTTAGATTAAGTTCGATTAATAATCAACAGTATCTCAGTATAATCAAACCTAATCAAATTTTCTGGATTTTATAAAAGTTTGATTAACTAAACTAATCGAGCTTTTGTTTTTCTATTAATTTTGATAGCCAAACAGTTCGATTAAGACACTCTTTTTCACCTATCAAAAACAATGTGCAACTTAAAATTGCTGCATTGGATTGGTTCTTGGTTTGAAAGAGGGCAGTGAAAACTTAAAAAAAGATAATACCATAGGTAGTGTCAGGTGATATTTTGAATGTTACTCTGAAGTATATAATCGAATCCATATTGCAAAAGCAACAAAAGAAGAAAGCCATTGGAGCAGCCACCTCTTAGTTTTCTAGAAAATTATAGCTGAAAAAACGATTTCACATACTGAAATAAAACAGCAAAGTAAAGACTGAAAGGAAGTAAATCATTTATTAGTACTCCAAGGTTTTGCTAAAGCTAAATAAAAGAACTGCTGAACGTTTTGTCTGTCTGTAACATCCACGTTTCCCATAACTTTTCAACTATAAACACAAGTCAGTTTTGACCACTCTGCACTTCCAACCAAAAACCTTGTTTTCAAATGTTTCCTTCCGCGATTAATAGTGAAAGTGATGTAAGAGTCAATTCGTTCCCAGTCTTTTCAAAGGATTTTCCTCACAATTTCCTTAATCGAAAGGTAGAAAGCCTGGACTTGAAGTTGAACTTACTGAGCGAGCGAAATCTGCAATGAGGCGCTTTTTTAAAAAGAACAAATAAATAAGTCGCCGTTTCTACAAAAACGGACACACAAACGGACGGAAAGTTGCGTTTAAAAGACCCCTTCGCTTCGCTGGGCCAAAAATATGTTTGTTTATATTGAATGCGATAATCTTGAAATGAAAGGAAAAGCTTTAAATGAACTCGACCGAACAAACTTTCTAAAATTTGAATAAGCTTGAGATTCAACACAGTCTTAATTTATGTACTGTATTACCATCAATGAGAGCTAGATTTCATTTCTCCGGGCAACATTTCACTTTGTATTTTACCGAACATCCAAAGTCTTGAAAATGTAGGGAGAGAGAGACTATCTAAATTAAACACTCAACCAAAACTAAAATTTGAAAAGCAAGCAGCAGATTTTTGGAGAGAAATAGGTGAGTTACCCGGGAAAAATGAAATGAAAGGTATACAACAATATTGCATTGCTTGGAACATTAATTTAACAGAGGTTGAATTCTCATTTACAGGAAGTGGTGCTATGGATATCAATGAACGGTGGATGTGATTGGAAACACCCAACATCGTGGAATAACATTCTCAATTCCAACTTTGAATTCCTATCAGACGACGTCTTGAAATTGACATCTTATGTACAAAGAGGCAGTAGTCAAATTATATTCGATGGCTTCAAAGATCACGAAATTGTATGGGCCAAAGTGGGATTCTTACAACAAACATCGATATCCCCAAATACCTCTGATTATAGATTGCTTATAAACCACGAGATTCCCGAAAGCAATAACCCCTATCTTGATCTAGAAGTCGAAGCAACAAGAATCGGAGAAAAGGAGTTCAAATTGAAGTTCTTATCAAATAATACAAAGTTACCTAAAAATTGGAATAATACCTCCATAAAGCTTGGTGACGATCTTTGTCTTGTTAAGAGCGTATCGAATGCGACTGTGGATATTTCTTGCAACAGTGATAACTTGACAACAACAATCATTGGTGATATTCTCCAGCAAGGTCGTTGGTACAATCTCGATTTCTACTATTCAAGAGAAGTAGAATGCATGGATAGTGGTTATGTAGTGAACTCCACAACTCTTGTTTTACCAAAAAGATCAGATGCAGAAATAGACCATGTCGTTTTCTCGTCACCCTTATCTCATGTTATCATACGAGAAATAGACGGCGTTTATATGAATTTTGACAATATTTTGAGTGCTCTATCGGATCCATCAAAGCCAGTCTGTCTTTATCAGAAATACAAAAGTTTCCAAGAAATCATCTATCAGAATCCACTTGAATGTCCAATGAAGTTCACAGTTTTAGGAGTCAACGAATCCTACATTTATCTTGACATTGATGAGCAATTGGACATCTCTGTTAATCTGTCCATTGACATGAATGTCCCCTTACAGGAAGACTTAAGTGATTTTGATTGGTTGAAAATACAAATATCTAATCCTGAAATAGTTTGTATTAGAACATATCGTGAGAAAATGAAGAGGTCGGAGAAAATTCAAATTCGATTTCATCAAACTTTGGCATCGTCTGGTATCAACAATGTTGCCGTCGAACCCAGTATCTTTAACTCTAAGTGTGATAAACAACGCTTGGAGTTTCGCATTCTTAATGTATGCCCGCCAGACAAGAAAGTAATTTTCGAATACCCAAACTCTATTCAACCGGACGATTTTACTCTGAATGACCAAGTGAAAGACGGCGAAGGAATCATTCGGGTCTTTAATTTACCAATAAATTATCAACCACCTTCCGCTAAAGGTGTTGGTATACCGCAGACACCACACGTGTATAATGCAGACCCAACAAAACCAATGTTCCATGAGAAATACCTGGTTAATCAAATCGAGCCGGTTTTCAAACAATGCAAAGGTCAAGCAAATCGGTAAGCCTTGTTTATTATTGAAAGCTCTTATTCTACTTGGTTATCCTTTAACCGCCTTTTTATTGCCATGACATGCTTCTTAACCTTTTTTTTTCCGCGAAGGAAGAGCCTCTTAAGGCCGTAGCAAATGCATCAAAATTTTTTGAAAGATTTGACGCATTTGAGTTGAACCAAAATTTCCATCAAAACAGAAAAATCTATGAATTTTGATGAAGTTTGTTCTCTATTTTTCTTCTTCATCAAAACATTCGAATTTTGATCAAAATCTCATCAGAATAGTTTTGATGGATTTTGATGAGAAATTTTGATGCATTTCCTCCGGCCTTTAGTTGTTCCCCTTTTAGCGCTTTTTCACCATTATGCACCACTGTCCAATAACTCAAGATAGGGCTCATAAAATCACGCAAACAGTATTAGGTCTTGGTGATTCTGCGTAAATACCTGATTGAAAATATTACATCGGGAGCACCCGACTCTTGCAGCGATTTTTTATCGAAAATGCATCAATCAGTCAGTTTAGATTAGGTAAGCTTTTTGAGTTAAACTGACCATTGATTTGACTGACAGCACCTGGAAAATGGGAATATTTGGCTACACTCGTTCAACTCGTTCAATTCCAACTTGGTCCTGAGATATATTTTTACTTATCACTGGCCCTGGATAGTCTTTCCAAACGTGAAAACTTCGCTATGACAGATATTTTAGTATAGTCCTAAGTTTCACGTATTTTATGTGGCATCATTGTGCAATTGTCTACTTAAAACTCAGTCACTTATTATTTCATATTTGACCGTTTTATTTCAGCACGATGTGTGGTTGCACAAAAGCCATGGAAATATCTTCCAAAGTTAGCCAATCAGATTGTATCAAAAAAGTATACCGACTGGTCTATCCGGAGAAATTTGTTCCTCGGTTGGTTTTAAAACAGAGATCCAAGAATGATACCGCTTTCGATAAGCTGCTGCATTTATCTGAACTTAACTCAAGAACTGATTTCATCCTAACCAATTCGGCCTGGACTACCAGCGGCACTGAGGCGATTAGCATGACATCGAATACCACCATTGAGCTCAAAGGATCAGGGTTGTATCATTTCCATGTAGACGTATTCGAGACAAATGCTTCGAATTGTAATTTTGAAACTGAGTTTATTGTTTATGTTGACGGGACGCCGCTTCCAAAAGCTGTAGAGTCTCTTATCGCGGCTTTTACCGCTTTCATTTTTGGATTTATTCTGTTGGGCTTGTTTTTGTATCAATATTACAAAAAGTAAGAAAAGTTCAAGGCTAAAATATTTTTTTCTTCGTATAAAGGTTAGTGATTACTTTTTCATCTTTTTTAACTGGTTTTGACGTTTTCAAATTCATGGTATTCAATAAAGGAGAAAAAAAGCTAAAAATAACGGGTATTTGCCATTAGTTTTGAAACACCCGGCTGGCTTTTTGGGATATCTTCATTTAATAAGTTTACGTCATGGATTTTATAAATATAGTTCACTTTTTTATACTTTTGGGCTAGTATCTGGTGGGTCTAATATTTAAGCTTAAAAATGAATATTCGTGCTTTAAAAATTTCACAAGGGATTCTTTATCACCGTATTAATAAGGGCAAAGATCAGGGCTAGCATGGCAAGGCACTTTAACGAATTGGGATGGCGTATCTTAAAAGAGCTTGAGAGCACTAAAGTTTTCCGTAGTAAAGGCTCTGTTTGGAGAACGAAGTATCCAGACAAAAATTTGTTTCTTTTATTCAGAGATTTGGAAAAGAAGAATAAGTGAATTGATAGAAACACTTTTATCATATATATTCCTTTCTTTTCCTTTCAATTCGGAACTCTTAGAAGAGGAGGTGTTGTTCAACTATATGTACGCGAAACGACTATAAAAAGATCATTAAAATACGTTATTATTTCAATTTTGAGTACTTGAAACACAACGATGAAGTAGTATTCATATGGGAATGCTCTATTAAACAAGGGAAGTCTTTTCAGATTTGAATAAAAGTTTTTTATTTGAATAAAACTGCACTTTGTCGCAAGAGCTAAAAACTAAATTATTAAAATCTTAGCAGCAAGAATTTTTGTGAGTCACATGTAAACTTTCCCATGTATAAAATATTACCAAGATTCTGTTGGTAGAGTCAGTTTTTCTCAACATGGACTCAAAAAAATTAACAAAGAGGTTTTACAATTCCTTACTCTGATTGGCAGAAAAGGTTGTTATTGTAGTTATATTTTAATGATTTCAAAAGAAACAAAAGAGTAAAACAGCACGTATTCCTGTATTCTATACATGAATAGCGCGTTTGTTATCTCCCTTTTCCAAATCTCTGTTTTATTCAAGCGAAATTTAAGAGACTTTTGTACTAAAAAACGACGTGGTCTCGAAACAGGGGGGTCGGATTACTTGATCTTAAAACTACCGTACGTTAGGACAAAAATTTGGGTTTCAAAATCGGACCCTTACAGTGCAGTGCAAAATTTGCTGAAAACCGACCCTTTTAGTGCATTTTTCGGTCGTTTTCTGGACTACTAGTTTTGGCCAGGATTTTCCAAGTTTCTCACATTTCTTATCCTTATAGTGCACCTGGGCTGACCTAAGCTTCCTCAGAACCTTGAAAGCTGCACGTCCGGTGCAGCCCCTTCCGGGTCTCAAATTGGAAAATGAATTATGTGTAAATGTATGTCCCTGCAGACTCCTCCTTTGAACCATTAAACAAGCATAATGTCCAAACATTCCCGGTACTCGAGATGTGGCCTATTTTCTTTCAAGAGATCTATTATGGTTCAAAAAAGAGCTATTCCCATTTTGTTAAAGTGGTACTTTAACTTGTCGTTGCTTGCTAAAAACATTTTGCAGTACAGACTACAAAATTTGTTGATAGGCTCGAATCTAAACGACCAAAATTGTAAGAGATGTTTAGTAAGAAAGACGAGATATTATACAGAAGGCAAACTCTTCTGCCCACGGTTGCCCAAGTTTTTCCGGTCTAAGAAATCTTGCTATTCCAAAGGGGTATTTGTTTTTTTACTTGGTCTTGGAAATCCGAGGGTTAACTCTCGAAAATGTTTATAAAATTGCACTGTTGAGTATGGGTATGGTACAATTTTTTCTTGAAAAGCCCAATTTGTTGCAATAATTTATTAGAGAACTCAAGATATCTTTGGAGAACTCATTAACATATTCAATGTCTCGTACCAAAAGCTTCAATGGGGTGAAAGTCAAAAATGTTTTTTTAATGGGGTGGTTCTTGTCCCTCCCCTGGTTTTTTTTTCCACTGAGATAACTATTTTCTCCACTGGAGCGAAAGTAATTCGTATTTCATGTAAAATATTTTTACAGGCTTTGCAAGACGTCCCCCACCGGTTTGCATGAATGCTTGAATAGGTTTTTGTTGTTGCGTGAATGCGTGATTTTCGAAAATAGTTTGCGTGAATGCGTGCGGGAGTTGCATGCGGGAATGATATAGCATATAGCTATATTCCAAGATTTCCTTTTCTTTGACATGGCTTAGACACTTGTTTTTGTTGGAATTCGCTTTTGATTCTTTTCGTCTTCTTTAGAGTTTTGGCGAGTTTTTCGATAGAACAGTATTATGAGCAAAGCGAAAACAGGGCTTGTAAAGAATGTTTTCTTAACTCGGAAAGGCTCCTATAAAGTCAGACAGCTCTATAAAGAATTCCTCGTTTTCATTGGATGAATTTAACGTTCTTTTGAGAATTTATAACAAGGAATGCACACTTTTTAATATTAATATTAATAGGGACATATTTCACAGTTTCTCCAAAATAATCAATCTCGTACCCAGAGCCTGTTTCTCCATTCTTTGACTTGCATAATTAAGTAGTACAGTGTGTGTGTGTGAAATTAATTGGACCAATAAAATTATACTAATTCCTAGCGTATAGTTATGTCATAGTATACATAAAATAAGATATTTAGACGACAATTGCACGTGAGGCTTAGATAAAAGCTAATTGATTTCTCAAAAAGTACTAGGCAAAAATTTAGCATAAATATAATTTAAAATTTAGCTAAAAAAAGAAAAATAATAATAAAGATTTAAATTACGAACTTTTTATCTCCTTTAACGACAAAATAAAACAAATGCATCCAACCCTCTAAACAATGGCTTCTCTGTCATTTCGCATCCGCTTTTTACAAGCCCTGGTGAAATACTCTCGACAGACACCTTCTTGGCCGGGCCAACTAAAGTCGGAGAAGGAGTAATGCAGTTAGAAAATAATTAGGATTGGAAATTTTCTTGACAGTAATTTTTCCGCGGGAGGGGGGGGGGGGGTTTACAGGTATCCTATCGGATTGAGTATTTGTGTTTAGAAGATCTAAATCTTTGAAGCTAAAAATATATACAATATTGAAAAATTGGCTTTTAAGTTCTAAATAATTGTTCCTTTTTAAATAATAATTGGATATGTTTTCCATTAGTATCATGACTAGTCATAGGTTTGCAAAATTTAGCGAACCTCTAGTTATTCTTTGACCATAATGCAGATGTGCTGAAGGGTGCGTGGTGAACACGTCAAAAGCGTAGCCACCGTCGTCACTGCTTGTATACACGACTTCCGTATCGATGAAATCCTTACATAAGGGACAAGTGCCTTTTTGACGTTGAACGGATTTTTTCTTCAACCATTTAGCAATGCAACTTGAATGAAAAGCGTGTTTACAGTTCAGTAATACAATATTTTGTTTTATTGAGAAGGTTTCAAAACAAATTGGACAAATATCATTTTTAATGACGTGTGTTGGATGTTGGATGCCCGACTTCTTTTCCACGGTATCCGGGACATCTATTGTTCCGTATTCAATTTTATCCGCATTAGGGACATACATTAGGGGACTGGACCGGAGTTTATTTGTGATTAAACAAAAACAACAGCTGAAATCAAATCTTGCAATATAACTTTTGGTGGACGAAGCGCTATTGAAACTCTTATTTTCGTCCAATATCAATCCATGGTGGTCTGCATAATTATTTTCATCGTGCAAATTATTGTTATTTTTCGGTTTCCTAAAACACGAACATCCAAAAATCTTTTGCAAGATATATAAGAAAATCAATATGATCAGCAAACAGAACGGTAATATCATCTCCGACGGATAATTCATAGTTGAAAATTGTTTTCACTTTTTTACAACACAAATCCAAATACTCGGGTACAACAACATGCGAATTTGAGCTGTGTTCCTATAATTTAGTCAGTTGAACAGTTATTGCTTTACATTACATAGTCATGATTAGACTCGTATAAAAGAGAGCCACTCTGAAACTGATCAACAGGTCCAAACTCAACAAATAATATATTGAGGTTAAGACTGTGTCGATCCTTTTTATCCATCCGTGTGTCCTTACTTTCAAAACAAAAACAATTCACGTTAGAAAAATATTTTGAAAAGGACTTAACACTTCAAAAACTTACTTACAAACAAACAAACACCAAGATCACACAGGATAAAGACCCTTCCTTGTAGCTTTTTGGCTTATCTTTTAATCTACTACAAATTTAAAACCTCATATCATACTTCAGATATGACTTTTATTTTGAAACCTGAGAAGATGACGTGTAACAATCAACAAAAACAGCTTTCCTTACTGTATCTGGTAAAGTTATTAGGTATATGCTATTGGATACAGGAATACTTGCACGTGAACGAGATTACTTTTTTAAAAAGGATGATTCTTTTTTGGGTAAAAGGTTTTTTAGCATTCAATCAAAAATTGAGAAATTTTCTATTGCAAACTTTGCCAAAATATTAGAAAATCTTAGTTTTCTATAGGTTCCAAGCACACTACATCCCTTTAAGGAGGCCCTTCAGTGACCGCAAAATTCACGCCATCACGCCATTTTTTTCGCAATTTCACGCCATCACGCCTGAAAAATTCGATTTTCACGATATAGCTAGATAGGCCTTTCCCATGGGGTGGGGGGCTTCCGAGAGTGTCGAATCCCGAAATACCGTTAAATTTTTCATGAAATACCGTAATACCGTTAGAAAATATTACAATTGCTGTCAAAAAGAGGCCTAGTTGCGCCAATTTATTAGTTATTTATGAAAGGTTTTTGGAGCTGCCTCTATGTTTCTATTGAAAAATCCCTGAATTCTTTTTATATCAGATTTGGTAGAGCAATGCCAAGGTTCCTCCAAATATACTTTTCCGTAGATTATTCTTGAGAGATTTTTCTTTAAATTTAAGTATCTTAACCCTTTGACACCGCAGTACTTTTGAAAAAAGTGAAAAAAATTTGGTCTTATTAGAAAGCTATTTTTATACTCTTTCTAAAAACATTCGGTTTGTATGCCTTAAAATGAAGTGGTTTTGAGCTATAGCCAAGAGACTGTGGTGCGATAAAGCTACCTTTTCAGGACGCCAAATGGCGTCCTTCGGGCTCTAAGGGTTAAGAAGATGCAAGTTGAACTCTTTACAAATTAATGCGTTAAGAATTTAAGATTTTATGAAAAAATTCAGTGTCTAAGGAGGCCCTACCATGGTTGGGGCCGACAAGCAAAGAAAATTTTGAAAATTAAAACCTCTACAATGGCTAAAATGGACCTTCAATAAATCTAAGACCGACCGGTTCAAAAAGGCTATCATATAAAATAAAACACCGCATAGTTATAGTTGTGGTAAGAGAAAGATTAAAATTCAAATTGTTGAATGAAGCAGCGCGAAGTTGGATCAGCAAAATTTGAAGCAACATAACTATGGAATGTTTTAAATCATTAAAGCCTCTTGCCCATGGCAAATTAATAGAAGGACTGGACAAATAACGTAAAAAATATGAAAGGGTTGAGCAATAAAGCATCTAAGGAGGTCCCACCTTAGGTTGGGGGGCAGACGGGCCCAAAGAACTTTTGTAAATTAGGGCCTCTAGATTGGCTAAAATGGCCTTGAATTAGAAAGCACAGCAAGTCTTTACACAACAAGGTTATGTATCACACCAAGATATTAGATTTCACGATCACGCTGAACAGTAAAATTCACGCCGTCACTCCTAGATTTTCTTAATTTCACGATCACGCCAGAACTCGATTTCACGCCATCACGCCATTTTCTTTTGGATTTTCACGCCATCACGCCGTAAAAAACCTCCGATCACGCCATCACGCCAAATACAAAAAGTCCCGAAGGATATCTGATGAATATAAAATTTAATATTTGTTTCACACGCAAATGATTTTAAAAACTTCGATAAAATATGGAACCCAACAAAAATGAAATTCGCATGTTTTCCTCTAACATTGACAACATTTCTTCACGTCTCTATAATATTTTAAGAAAAGATTGAAAAGAAAGAGGCAGAAAATGTGGAATAGAAAATTTCTACTATATAAACAGTTCTTTACCGGAGATGTGGTCATTTAAGGGCTCTGACCATAGTTAATTGATCTCTGATCATCGTATTGTTTCTAGTCTGTGTGTTTCACAGTTCGTCCAGCTTTTTTCCAACTGCCAATTTATGGAAATATAATCTTGGTGGGTTTTTCTACCGTTTGCATAATTGCATTGAAATCTCCTCCTAATTGGAAAGCGTTGTGTTTAGAGATATTTCGAATTAAAGAGGACAGACCGCCATAGAATTGATTTACCAGTTTTTCGTCAGATAAGTTGGTAGGACTGTAGCAAGAGATTATCGTAGCAACCGGATTACCGTTGAAGCTTGCAATCATGATTCTGGAGTTGATTTCTTCAATATTATTGAAAGATTTGATTGTCCTGGGGCTCCTATTGTGGCATTCATGTCATTTTTCGTGCCAGAGTTTGTTATGAGGGTCTATCCTTCTCCTACATCTTTATACTCGAGTTCATCGGTGTCGTGTAAAATGCGATGGATACATATATCTTGGATGCATATCGACTTTGTGGTTTGAGTTAGCGACTAAGTAATTCGGTTGATCGCGTTTAATGTACAGACAATAAATGTTGACATGATAAAAGGCTTTTTACATTTTAAAAGTTTTGTTTTTGGATCTCTAGCTGATTTTTCAGACTCTACTGGAGGATCTTGAACGGCGGAAGAACGCGCTCCTTGGTTAACCGCGCGACGAGCGATGTAGGATGAACGTTCAAGAGCAGCCGGAGACTAGACAACACAAAATAACTATTCAGAAGCGTTTCCAGGGCTGAAAAAAAACTGTCTGTTATTTTGACTTTCGACTACTGGAAAATATATCTGCTCGATGTGGAAATTTGGCTCCTGGAAAAAATATTTGTTCGATGCAGCAATTTGCGCTCCTGAAAAAATACATGTGTTATAATTACAAGTTGCTCCTGGAAAAAAAGTACTTATATTTGTTCTGTTTTAATTTCTATAATGTTCTTCCTGGAAAATTATATGTGTTCTTTTTCATGATTGCTCCTGGATTTTGTTAACACAACAGAGTTCTGCTGGAAGATTTGATGTGTTTTATTTCCAAACATTCCTGGATTTTTGGAACAGATATTTTGCTGTAAGTTATTCCTGTGTTTGTGATAAAATTCACTTCTTCCTAGATTTTCTTGTCTGTTTGCTAAGCAAATTATTTCTAGCTTTTCTCCTGGAACATTTGAGAAAAGACCACCGGCGGCTGCTCTTGAACGTTATCATTTCAATCTTACGTTGGCTTGATATGTAGACTGTGCACAGTGCTAACCAACACTACAGTCAGTCAAAGATCAGTTATAACTTGTCGAAAGGTACTTAGAAGCTACAACTACCATATTGCCGCCAGATATCGGAACAGTCGCTTCTAATAATTGTGGCTGAAATATTTACAAAGGAAAGAGGATAGTTCAATAGGTTAAGGCAGGTTCTACTCAGCTATCTAATGGAAAGATCTCTTGGTCCTGCACCGGCGTATTATTAGGATACACGGATATATTAGCTGCGACTTCAGACCGCAATCCCGATATCTGTGGTTTGTAGCAATGGAAATTAAGAACAAAACAGTATATTGTAATTGTTGCATTTTCTTTTCTTTGCCTTGTTCTTATATTCACGTGATTCGTAATAATATACTATCTTCTCATTGGATAAGAGTTCATCGATG
>JAUJPO010032007.1:0-18960 GCA_032270745.1 Tiaropsis multicirrata | reverse complement strand
CATCTGAGCTTAGCTGCTGATCAACAACAATGGAAAATAAAGAAGTGTCATCAGCAAAGATCTTAGCCTTAGACTCAGGATTGACAGGGAGCTCATTGATGTAGATTAGAAAAAATAAAGGACCAATAATTGAACCTTGGGGGAAAAATCTCTTTCAAATAAAACCGTTTTTAATATAGTGCGTTTAAATGGTCGCTGGACGCACGACTTATTACGAAGCAATTATGCATTTTAAAAGAATAATTCAACTTGCAGATGGAACACAAGGAACATGTACATTTTTCCACCAAAATAAAAGTTAATTTAAATCGCACATGCATACTGGTTGACAAGAAGAGAAATATGCAGTGACGTCAATATAGAGGCTCTCTCCACAGGAAAAGATATTGGAGAAATTCCTCTTAAAATTGGGCTTTATATATGTTGTGAGTTGAGAGAATCTTGGCAACAATATAAAAGGTGGTGGCCAAAAGCGTTTGAAAGCATCCTTATAATTTTGTTTTAAGTGTGTAAAGTAGTCAAGGATTGACAAGGTAGTCCAAAAATATAATTTACTTGGGTTGTGATATAGATCTACATATTTTCGTATTGCTTAATCTTAAATCTCTTAAATGTAACTGTATAGCTCTATTGAGATATCAATTTAAAGGGACAATTATATGACAGTTACGTAACAAAACGAGTTTTTTTGTAATTCAAGGTCATAACTGCAATAACTGCGATAACCGGTTACAAAAAGTTGTCGGTCATCTAAGCTGGAAATTTCCTCTCAGGCCGTTTCACTTGAGGTCATTTTGAGGATATCCTTCTGGGCAATGTTGAGAAAGTAAATTAGTGACTCTACGTACTCAGGCAACTTTACAAAGATCAGCTGAGAAACAGTGTTACACTGAGATTTGTGTTACACCATCGTTCAATTTTCCAGGTGAAACCTCAGGCATAGGGTGACTGGGCCATAAATCGAACTGTCTGAAAAACTGCAACCTGTACCCTGACCTAGACAAGAGTAGAAATAATATTTAAAAGCCTATCAGTTAAATAAAGGGGAGATTTAATTAATCTGATCAGCGCTAAGCATTAGATATTACATCAGCTTTGGAAACTAAAAAGTCAATCTATTTCTATCCCAATCATACTGAGTATGTTTCTCGTAACTGTTATCATGCAGGGTGTGTTATGAAATGTTATCAGCGAACAGTAAACGTTGACGTCAACATATTTTTTTCATATTCCCATCCCTTAATTTGATGTCTAGACTGAGAAAAAAACCGAAAACAAAATTTAGGGCAAAAAAACAAGCTTGAATTACTTGTTGATATTTTTATATTCCTTGTTTTTGTTTACTGCATTTTTTGAAGTAGTTTTGTGGTATTTGTTGTTAATGACTGTTGTTGTTTCTAAACTTCAAAATGATGCAAGATATTTAATACTCACTTAAGCAGCTGTCAATTCTTTTCCCTGAAAGAAAGAACAAACCAAACGTGAGAAAATCAATGCAATGGTCACTTATTACCCGAATCATTTTATTTTGCTTTAAGCCTGGTAAACAAACCATGGATTCATCTAGACTAGAAGCAATGTTAATGTGAATATTTCTAGATTTAGGAGACAGGGCCGCCCTACTTGATTATCATATGATATCACTTAAAATGAAATTAATTGTTTGTTCGAAGGCTTAACACCGTTGTGATGCAATCATGCAATCAAGACTTAAAGAAAAGAAAAGGATTTGTTTTTAGACACAGTTGCTATCGCAGGCACATTCTTCGAAAACAGCAAATATCAAAGTGCAGTTTTATTGTTGTGTCATCAGAATGGTTTTCAAATGTCAAAGAGATTGATTTCATTCTTTATAGTATCTTCTCATCATTGTTTAAATCACTAAATACACTCTCGAAACTGTCAGGTTCGCACCTACAAACGATAAAAATTGTTGCAAGAAATATTACCACGTATTGTTCAATAAAAGACAACTGAAATAATGCTATATCAATTTATCAATTTTGGAAAACAAAAATATTTACTAGAAAATATTATGAAATAAAACCGTTTTAAAGAGGGTTAGAAGGTTAACAAGAGATCAACAAATAACCCCTTAAAGACTGTGTAAAATTCCTGTTTGGATTTGAAAGACCAAAAGAACACTTGAAAAATATAAAAGAAAACAATGTCGATACCTTCATATAAGAATAGGGAAATGTGCTTCAAAGACTTGAAATATAAGCGGCTTAAATATTTGGGTTAAGTCGACTTGATTCTAAGTACTTAATCCAAACGTTATGAACCAATCGAAGTCCTAAATCTTTCAGATTTTGCAGATTGCATGGGGATTAAAAAATGTTACCCAACACATACAACACTAAAGTTCGGCCTAGTTACCGTATTGATTCAGCAATTTCACGCAATTGCAATGTGTTGCAATGAAGATAAAATCTAAAATCCAAACACATTTTAATGCTGAGAATACAATGGAATATTCTGGTGGTAAGTAACAGGAACAGAACGACTGTTTAAATGTTTTCCCATAAAATCAATCAAATCATTTTGGAGACTCGTTTTTAAGTGAAGTTGGTTTTGTCCATTGTGATACATAAATTATAACCAAGCTTCTTGATAAAAACTACTCCATACCAAAAAAAGCAATTCCGAATGCCGATAGTATAAAAACCTCTTTCCATTCCATTTGCTCTACTCCCATTCAGTAGTACCAGGCGGTTTGGAAGTGAGGTCGTACAGAACACGTGAAATGCCAGGCACCGTTTTGATACTATTCACCATTCTCAGCACCACCTATGCGAGAAATGAAAAGGATCAAATGGTTATAGTTTGTTGAATACAGACCCATAGTAAAAGGGTCTGTTCCCATTCACACAATTCACAATTAATTCACAATTTTTAGTTCACGATTTTCCACCTAAGCGTGCCGAAGGGCGGGTGAAATTTTGTGAGAAATTAAGGCAGCAGCAGAAGGATTTTCTACACTTCTTGGAAGAGACTACTTCACAGGAAATTTACGGCAAAACAGACAATCTGCACGCAATATACGCTGGTGTAGAATTCAGGGTGGCCACACTCTTTCAATGAGAAAAATCATGCCTTTGATCAAAAACATATCATTTTCCAGCTCTTACAGACTGAGAGACGTACATTTTTCCAGCCCCAGTTCTGAAGCATGCACTGTTTTCCAGGTTAACCAGTTGAAAGACTCAACCCTAGGCTAAAAGTAATTTTTCAAATGATTTACAAAGTATTAGGTCCTAATCATAATAAGACTTTTTTGAAAATTGATACGCGCAGATTGCCTGTCAGAGCTATAAAATATTTGATTGAAAAATTATTTTCCAGCTTTTCCAGCCCTTTTAGCCCTAAAAAGGTACTTTTTCCAGTTTTTCCAGCCCTATTTCTCAAGATAGTTATTTCTGAAGATAGCGATTTTTCCAGTTTTTTCAGTTTTCCAGTTTTCCAGCCCCTGTGGCCACACTGAGAATGGTTTAGAGCCGGACGGAAAAGGATTATGAATTTTTGAGAGCGCAGAAAATATAGTTATGAATTTTCGTCTAGAATCGTCTGGAATCGTGTAGAATCACTCTCTGAAAATAGCATAGCTTTGAAAATGCAAACTAGACGAAATTAAAACGCATGGGACTTTGCACGAAAAAACGATAACTTGAGCATGGTACGACAATAGGGAATTCCAAATACGAGAAAATAAACATTTTTAAAACACCCACGTCAATACTGTCACGAAGGATTTAAAGCAATTCAAATAAGAAAATATTGATTATTTTTCTTTCTTCATAGAAACGATTACCATTCAGTCGATTCATCAAATAATTCATGTGACTGTAAACAATCGATTAAAGGATTTATTTCATCAAGAATTTGCCGACCCAGTAACAATCGTCTTACCTCGACCGGTATATCTTTGTCTGGTTGTGCGGCTACTCCCGTCATGAAGTCGTTGGTCAAGAAAGGACGTATAACAACGGAATGTTGGCATACCGGGTCCCTAGACACGGGATCGATATCGAAATGTACGGGAATAAGAACGACGGGCATTTGAGTGATTTGTTTGACTAGACCTGAAATGAAATGATGATTCGACATATCAGTCATGCAAAGAATGCCAAATAAATTGTATGTTTAATATTGCTAAGACATCAAATTAAATGAATCGAAAAAGATAAGTCCCTAGGCTAAAATCAGAAGCAATTCTAAGAAACTTTCATTACAATTTTAAATTCGTTCAAGAAAGAGGTCGAACAGTAATTTGTAAAGACCATTGAACATTTAGATATGAACTAACCCAAGAGTCATCAATAATCGAAATACCTGTTTCTGAGAGTACTTCATTGGCAAGGAAATCCACTTGTCGGAGTGTTTTTAAAGCGTTGATTGTGAGAGTGGTTCGAGTGATCTCTTGTACTGGATATTTAACGGTACCACCGAATACAAAAGTTACTCTAAACAAAATAACAATAGTTATAAGGTATAAGTATTCGTTTCAACGAGTATTTGGGAAAAACATTTCTAGGCATAAAGGTGTGGATTTCTGATTGGAATGTTTTTTTTAATCGTATCTGTATAATAAACGTTAGAAAAGCTTTCTCATTTTTCTTTACTCCAAATAGTAAAAATACTGAATATGTTTATACACTATGCAAAACAGACTCTGTCAAAATCAGTTAAATCTAATAACCAGAGACTCTCAATATTACCCTTAAGGCCATAAACATAAACTACCTTTGACCGAAGGAACGAACAAACGAAGCTCAAATTATAGGTCAATTAAAGACTATCAGAGAAACTCAGAGCACCTTTGTCTAAAAATGTGCGTATATTGGAGAAACAAAACTTGGTTGTCTCATTCATAACAGTGTGATTTTTAAGGCAAAAAGGCCTAAATTTTTATCTCAGGAAAAATCATTTCAGTCTCTTTTTACCCCCGATGATACTCTAGTCTCGTAAAAGAAATTTGGAAAAAAACTATTTCGAGAAAATCCCCCAAATTCCCTTTTTTCGGCCGTTTTTGTCAAAAATCCAATCCCCAAACCAAAATGTCAAGGAAATTATCCGAAAACACTTATCATAAGTTACTTAACGTAAGTTGAAAGTTAAGAAGGGGTTTAAGATTAATAGGAACCACTTGTGGTGTAAAAGCATGTCATGACATGGTGTCACTATGGCAACAGATAAACTAACAAACGTTTTACCTGTTAACAGGACAAAGTTTGGGAATAATTTTAGCAAATTGCATGAGCGAGTCCCAACAAGGTTCTTCGTCCGATGAAAGAGCTGCTACATAGCTGTATGTCCGACAATCACCCTAAGAAAATTTCAATTAGTTAAGCCACAATTCTAAAAGTTTTTTGAAAAATCTAATAAAATTCAAGGAGAGGTTTTAAAAAATGTTCTTATCATGCAAAAATGACATCCAATTTGATGAGCAACTACTAAGTTTGACTTTAGGTTTTCAAAAAATTATGGAGAGATCATGAACTTACTTGAACACCGACCGTCTTGATAGGTAGTAGGGTTGATATATAATTCTGTTTTGAAGTGATGGACTGAAGAATTTCTGAATCCGTAGTCGAAAGTGCTTGTTGAATTTTATTCATTAGAGGGTGTGGCTAGGAAAGAATGGACAAAAATCAAGTAGAGATAAATTATATAAATCAATTCTATGGCCAGGAAATGTAGTATACGAGATTTATGACTTTAGAGAAAGCTCGTGAGGATCATGGCTGTTAAGAAAGATTTATACATCACTGGAGCATCTACACTGTTCTAAAAAAGGCTTACCTTGCTAAGGGCTTCAGCGAAGTTGACGATAAAGTTAAGAGTGTTGCTGATATCTGAGAAATCTTTACAACAAAATTTCTCTTCAGCGCACAACAAACGAACAGCTAACCCAGGGCCGGGAAACGGGTGTCGTTCAACTAATTGTTCTGGAAGTCCCAACTCTCTTCCGATCTGTCGAACTTCGTCCTTATGAAAGTCTTTCAATGGCTCGATTACACGACCCTAATGGTATGAAAAGGATCAAGTATGAATAGGCTGTTTTGCTGTATAGATCAACTGTTATAAATCTGCTATTGTATAGAATGCGAATAAAAAACGAGATTCACATTCAAGTAAAATCCTGTACACAACATCTTTGACCGGGGAAAATAATGAAACCACACATTATAGTAGCTTTCTTACAGAAGAACGGAGCATAAAGATACCTTTTCACGAAGCTCCCTAACGAGTTTAGTATCGTTGTGGTGTGTTTTGATGGTGTCTGCGTTTGAACTTGCCAGGTGAGAAGCACTTTCAATGAGATCCGGTCGTAATGTACCTACACATATAAATGAAGCAAGTGTTCTTAATTATTCCATCTTCATGGTAACAGGTTGAAAAAGACTAAGTCAATATGGCGTCTTCGCCACATATCTAGAGTTCCAATCCTTCTATTATTTTCACAGTTGGTAGATATAGAAACAGAGGATATATAGATACACCGTGAAACCTCGAGAACAAATTATCAAATGGAGATTCCAATTAAAATCAGGGTCGGATACAGAGGTAGGCTTTAACATATGGAGGAGAGTGTGCTAATTAATTATCGTATTACCTTATAATATGTAGATGTAATCGCATGATAACGAGTGCAATTCGAAAATAATTGCACAAGTGATTTTTTTGTTTTTTAATTTTCCGAGTCCGAAAGGACGAGAAAATTCAAAACAAACAAGCGATACTTTAATGGACCTACCTGGTTATCAGACGAAAAATGAACATTAAATTAAAAAAAAAGAACCATTTAAAACGATTTTTATGAACAGAAAAAAATAATGAACCAATTTTGAGAAAACCCAAAAAAAATCTCTTTTTCAGGCTGTTTTTGGCCAAAATCAGCCTCAAATTTTTTTTCTTTAAAAATCAGGCTCCGTCACATTCGAGGGTTTAAGGCTACCTATCTTTGTGCAAAAAATCTGAAAAAATAACGAACCAATTTTGAAAAAAAACCCAAAAACCTCTTTTTCAGGCCGTTTTTGGCTAAAATCAGCCGCAAAAAAATTTCTCCCAAAAATCAGGCTCCATAATATGTTACATTGTTAGGGTATCCAGATGACCATCTTTGTGCAAAAAATCAGAAAAAAATAACAAACCAATTTTGAGAAAACCATCAAAAACCTCTTTTTCAGGCCGTTTTTGGCTAAAATCGGCCGCGAAATTTTTTCCCCCAAAAATCGAGCTCCATCATATGTTAGGGTATTCAGATGACCATCTTTGTGCAAAAAATCAGATACAACTAACAAACCAATTTTGAGAAAACCCAAAAAAATCTCTTTTTCAGGCCGTTTTTGGCCAAAATCGGCCGCAAAATTTTTTTCCTCAAAAATAAGGCTCCGTCACATTTTGGCCATTACCATTTTGCACCTTTGTGGAAAAATTCAGAAAATATGAATGAACCAATTTAAAAAAAATCAGTTTTTTGCATATTTCCGACATGTGCTTATAAAAAACCTTCTTGTTTGCGTTTTTCTTGTTTAAAAAATAATTTTGGCAACTAAGAGAGTTAAATTATAAGCACTTGTGTCTTATTATCTAACATTATTGAGAAAAAAAATGAGAAAACCTTACCTCAAGGCGAGTTATTAGCTTAAGAAACTTAATATATGCTTGTATTTAGGTTTCTTATAAAGCAAAAAACTCAATTTTAAGCCCAAAATAATTTTTTTGGGAAAAATCATTTTGGCCACATTTTTTCCATGATGGTCCTCTATTACCATGCAAAAAATCTGAAAAATCTAATGATACAATCTCGAGGAAATCCAAAAAAACCTCATTTTGGGCCTGTTTTTTGCCCAAATTGGCCCAAATAATTTTTTTTTCAAAAATCCGCCTCCGTCACATTCGAGGGGTGATGGTTTTGCATCTTTGTGCAGAAAATCAGAAAATTTGAATGAACCAATCTCGAGAAAAGCTAGTAACTAACTAACTAACTAACTAACGAACAGGGGTTAATTTATAGGACCTCCAGGTAGGTCCAAAAAACAACCCTACTGGGACTGATTTTTCCTTTTCGTGTTTTACGAAAGCAGAAAAAACTCTGATCAGAGCGGCACATCCCGTACCAATTCTTTGCCTAAGTACCTCACCTGGGCTATTTCCATTCCTATTCATACCAGTAATCTCTTTGACAATAAAGCGATACTTTTTGACAGATATTGTATCTCAATACCGGATAATTACGCCACAGCTTTTGTCAATCTCTGGAAAAATGCTATCATTTAAATGACAAGATTTGCTTATTCTTTCCCTTTAAGATAAAGCTTGAATGGCTTCCTCTATAAGCTGGACAAGTCTTTAAAAAGAAACTTTAGGTCTAAAAAGGTCAACCGGAAATAGACTGTCTTTGGTGGCTATAATATTGATTAATGGTGAAATCGTGACTCAATATTACGAAATATCTTGCCAGATCTATTTAAGGTATACCCGCCATCACCTTTGGAATCGATTTTTGAAGCTTTTGATCTTTTCGTCGATAACCCACGATGACGTAGCATTTATATAGCAAAAGTATATATTTTTAGAAAGGTTATGAAATTCTACATCTGATCAGCCTAATTTTGGTAATTTTTGAGAAACGGAGAGAAAATGATTTAGATACAAAAATTTACGAAAAAAAACAGACTTTAGTCAGCCTTTAAGAGTCCCAAGTCCCCTTAACCGAAGAATTTTGGGAAATTTTTGCGTGATCATGTTCCCAAAGATATAAAAGAAAAATATATTGTCTCAGTCTTCTTTTTTGAGATATGGAGTTAGACGTCAAACGTCAAATTTGCAAAAAAAGCATGAAGAGTTCTTGAGTTCTTTAGATGCCATGATGTGGAAAAGCCTCTTTTAAAGCGACTTAGCAATTATAAATGCGGCGTACTCGATTATTAACCAATTTTCTAGCGATCGTCTTTTTTTCTACTTCCACTTGATACATTTTCTGGATCAGATTTTTATTGCAAAAGCTCCTCTTTTGTTGAATTTATTACATTGGCCGCAGAAGGCCGAAATAGAAAGATACTGTGTGAGAACTCCCAACAAATTTAAACGAATTGCAAAATTCAACCATTTGCTTGGAGGAAAAGAAATTCAAATTTGAAATTATTTCCCTACAATTTTGTATGAGGATTTTGATGTAACAATAAGGTTGATTTCTCAATTCGAAAGCCAAAGCACTCGAAACAACCGGCTTGGACGAGAAGCAGTAGCACGGTCAGATCCTCCTGATGGTGAAGAAATGGTCACAAATTTAGCCCCAGTGAAAAAGAAAAAAAAACTCAGACTCGATGCAAACTTGAAAAACCCAGTGCAAAAAAATTCACGCCGGTGGAATTTGAACCTTAACCTGGGTAATGAGACAGGTATTGAATATATCTGCTATCGTATATGATACCGGACGTGCAGCTCTAAAGGCATGGATGGTTGATGAAATTCCAACAAAATTATGAAACATTGTTTTAGAGGCGCCAATGCTTTCCTCATTAGGCAGGTCCGTTGGCGAGGCACGTGCGTAATTAAAGCAGCTATGCAGACTGGTTGAATATAAAAAGTTCCATTAACACATAATTAGCAAGAGAAATGGGTTGTTAATTGTTTGTTCTTTCCTTTATTAACTCAAATTAGATTTCCAGGTTGGAGTCTCTGGCATTGAAATAGAGTAATTGAGTAACATCAGCGAGACACCTCCGTACTTTTAAAAGTTCCTTTTTACGTAGGATTTGTACGTTGGGAAGTATTCCGCTATGGTTATATATATTTTGTTCCCCGGTTTTTCACTGATAAATTACGTGATTTGAAAAGTCGAGGCGTGTTTACATTTTTACTATGAAGGTGGTCTTTGGTCAGTGATTTACACCAAAGACAATTGAAATGAGTATACCAGACGGGAAGAGAAGGTGCAGATTTTATATTGAAATTTGAGGACTGTGATGATAATATCGCTCAATAAATTTCGGGGATGGGTTGCACTACTTACATAAAAAAGGTGAAGGGTATGTGCAAGTAAGTAGGGTACTTCTTTGAGGCTTTGCAATGAAAATTGAATCTCTCAAAGCGTAATTTTTCAAATTTCTGTTATCTTGATTTTGAGAATTCTAAGTAAATTAGTAAAAAAAAAGAAATTTAAAGGTCATAAAACTGGACAAGAAATGTTAAAAAAATAAAACTTTAATCTCCGTTAGGGTCGATTTCCAAACTCCAATTCGGACATACCCTTGACCTCAAGTCCGGGCATCCCGCTAACAATTTTTTTCAGCTCATTTGCAAAGTAACAATAAAGATAGACATATAACGGTTTAACCATGAGTCTTTATCTAGATACAACATGGTTGAAAATTAAGTAACAAATGACGTATACAAAAAGCACAAGAATATCGGCTACTGATATATTTTCAAAGATTTTGATAAACGACGATATAAATTGTTTTTCCGATCATCATTTTTAATTGTATTTTGAAAACACTTTACTAAATTTAAATTTCTGTCTGTATTATGTAAGGCTAAAATTAGTAGCACTTTGTTTTTTGCCTGCTGGTGTTATCAACAGGTGATTGGCGCAATTGGAAAACAATTTTATTCTATAATTAGGGTTTGAAATTTGTGCAACATCCTTCTAAAATGGGTTGCAGCTCCTTGCCAATAGGAAAGGCGATGTTACCTAATGAAAGGCAGTCACAGCCAGGGAGAATACGAAAAAAAAGACAAAAACAGATGAAAGTTATGTAAAATTCAAGGCTTTTAGCCACACATGAGGTCCGCATGAATCTATTTAATTCATTAGTTGTTCGATTTAATATTTTTGTATGTAACACTAAACAAGGAGAAGAAAAACCTCACAAAAGCAATTATATAAACTTTTGGGCTGCTTCTTTGCCATGCATATTTCTCAATGAATTCACTTTAATTCAATAACTGTTCGATATTTACTCGATATAGATTCGATTATATCACGGGTTAAAGTCGGACGCCAGCAGGATAGAGTCATGTGATGTAACGTGAGTCAATGAAATTTAAAAGTAAATGACATTAAACACGCAGCCGCCGGCAATTTAAAATGAGAAAACATTTTGTAACTTATTCCGCTATATAGATAAACCATCTATTAATGGTTTGATTGAGTGGTTAACCCATATAGGTTTAAAAACCACAATTTAGAGTTTTGTTTAAAAAAAGTTTATGTTTCTTTCATAAAGAAGTAGGAGAGGACTGCTAACTTAAGGTCTGAAAAGTCCGAGAGGGGAGGAGAGGTGGACAGGGTCCCTTTTCTTTAAAGTTTACGTTTTATTACCAAAAAAACTGAAAGCACAAAACCTTGTTTCTATAAGGGTATCGAAAAAAAACCATTAAGTAGTACCTGGAAAATTGTACTTTATTATTCCGGAAAAACTTGTCACAGTCCATCCAAGCATAATGGTCAGGGATATAAGTTGTATGTACACAGAACCGATAAGCGTAAACAAGTGTGGGTGAAATTTTGAAGCACCAGCAGAAAAATAAATTTCTACACTTAACTTCGCAGAGACTGCTTCACGGAAAATTTACGGCAAAAAGACAACATACACAGAGTCAGTACTTATCTTATTTATTTGATTTGATTATGATTTTAGGGACGAATAGCCATTGTAAAATATGGATGATAAAATTTAAAAATTTATATATATCCTAAAGAACGATAAAGTTGAGGTATACTCTGGTACATTATGGAATATAAGTTGATGCTGCGTAGTCCAGCTAACAAACAGGTAATTCCAAGCGCGTGCCTAGCAATATCAAACTACAGTTGACTCGCTCTAATTTTCTACTATTCGAATCTCTCTATACTATTCGAACAAAATAAAAGTCACCGTCAAGAGATTTTCTACTATTCAAATCTCTCTATAATTCGAACAAAATCTTTTCAAAACAAAAGTACTTCCGTCTGAGTTAAGTATTACCCAAATCCTTTTAGTTTCGAAGTTTCATAGGGAGATATTCACATCTCAAAATAATAGAATCAAAAGCCTCAGTTTTGCTGTACGTGCCTCGCTGTTATTTAATACCTTCGAATATTGCATACGAATTATTTTTCTTTTACTTTTCTCCAGTTTTTGCTTTTACTTTAGAATGGAGTCTCTATATGAAATTAATAGGTGTCCAGTGGCGATTGATCTAAGCTTGATATAACATATGTTATCGATATATACTGCCATATAATTCAATCGATTTTTTCGTTGCCAAATTATAGACTAGGCAAATGCAGCCACAGTGGTCTTACGTCAAGCGGGGTTATCTCCATTTGTTAAATATTGAATAATCAACAACTTGACGCTATTTTTTATATATATTATTTTTTAAAGAAACACGAGTGGTCATTGGATCACTAAGCAACTTACTTGCTAACAATTCTCCAAACTACATAAAGCTACCTGTCTTTTCTACGATAGTAATAGGCATCTAGCATTTCAACCATCTATCCATCCACACCTACTTTCGGGTTATATTTGTCAGGGCAACCTGTCAACAAAAGCTCGAAATCTGATACTTAGAATCGTGAAAGAAATTATTCACACTTTAGATGTATTCAATTTTACGACTCTTAAAATAAAAACTTATCACTTGGTTGGAGAAAATACCACTGGTATTTTTAACATACCAGTAATACAACTAAATTCCAGTATTCCCTCTGAAACCATAACGGAGAGGAGCCATCAATGCATCTTGGAAGTATAAGAGTGGTATCTCCACAGTATGTGTATGGAACTCATGGGTCCTAACCCGGGATAGTTACCTACCTAAGTCTAATTTATCCACAAGTATCTACCAGGGTTGGGTGTAGGATTTTAGGGGGATATGAATTTTTAACTTTGAACTATAACCCCACATGAAGTCAGAAGACCAACTTTGTACAGTTCTGCGAGAGATATTGGGCTGTTACAAAGATAAATTATGCACATAGGAGTTGGTGGAGAATAAAGATTTTACTCATAGCTTACAATAGTACTGCATTGAAGAGTAGTTTGAAAATGTTGATTTGATCCTGGAAATCGCAAATTTACTCCCGAATAGGAGCCTATTTCCTGTTTTCCCTGGACACATTATCATATCCGCCTCCCTTTCACAATTTTTTATCTGGCGGAACAGCCCATTTCTTGCGGACTTTCACACATGATTAAACGAAGAAAAACAGGGTAATGTAATATATGCAACAAGTGTAAGGTACTTCACTGCTGTTAATTTTTCGAGAAAAAAAACAACAAGTATTTCAAATCTTGCTTTTCAAATCTTGCTTTATAATCACATCAATTAATTTGGTAATTACAAAGATATGCAATGAATTTCTTTGAGGAAGCAATTATTACTGCATTTTTCATTAAATACTTTTATGTGTTAAAATGAAGTATGAATGTAAAATAAAGGCAGGCGACGAAAGAATATTTCATCAATTACCACATGGTTGATTGTGACAGGGTGACTTGTTTACCAAATATTTTTAGAGTGATTATATCTGATAAACATTATTTTGAAATTTTGAGGGTTACTTTTTGATAGTCCGTGGGCATCTTATTTCACAACGTTTGAATTTCTGCTGCGAGTGGGAAGCAAAAAAGGTGGCAGTAGCCCTAAAATCACAACATTTTGGGTTCGAGTTCCACCTAGAATCAACCACCGTAACAGGTCACCCCTCACATTGCTACTGTAATTAAATAATAACTATTCCTTGAGAACTTGGACCCTAAACAAAAAGAATCGCTTAAACAAAGAAGATGGAATAACGCCTAAATAACGCCATTATACAAACTACAAGGGGTTGTTTCAAACCTCATTTTATTTTATAGTTCCTTGCATTAAACTACAGTTTGTTATTTAACGTTGATTTTAAGTGAAACATTAAAGAAAATTGAAAAGGAAGCGAGCCTCTTAAATTTCAGAAACTTAATTATTCCGATACCGACCCTCATTTTCATTAGTCTAGCATCTAGACGACTAGAATTATAAAGTAAGGAAGCTAAGATTTTCAACGGAAATATGAAAACTAATATAGTTTATAGAAACTACTCCCGTTGATAAATTTTGCCGTATCGAATAAGATTACGTCATAAACGACTCTATTCTACTGTTTCCAAAACTGTTTCCAAAAACGAAAAGTTTAATTTCTCAATGAGTATTGCTTTGGATGCTTCCAGATAATGAAGGAAAACAATATGCAAGTTCAAAGCATTCCGATATCCTATCTCTCGACCTAGATTAATATCAACAGGATGAGTCATTAGCTTCTTAATGAATACTGTATTTGGTGTATATATTATATTATTGGTTTATTGCAAAACCGATACAACTACGATACAACCCAATGAGAATATTTGAATGTTGACAATAATTGGTTGGGTTTGGTTTTGACGAATTAGCATGATTGATGATGTAATATATATGTAATATATGTAATAGGGGTAATAGCGAAGCTGGATGATGAACAAATATAAAAAACTCTGGTCTGGAAGTCTTTTGTATTTGTATTTGTTTAAATTTTTAACTTGTGATAACAAAATGGGAACAAAAAAAGACCAATCCCAAGAAAAGATATCGGTAACGTGATCAAGAAGTGAGCAAATTGACATTTGACTATTGTTTTAAACAAAGAAAAAAAGCTATATCAATACATTGCCAGACCAGTGAATTCTTTGTTAACTATAAACCAATCTCTTTACCCTTTGAGTGTTTGGTTTTAATAGAAAAATGAAGTAGGAAAGATCTTCATACAGTATTCCATACCAGCTTTTGCTATGATGTTCCCACTTTTCATCAAAAAATATTCGTAGAAGATACTCCACGAGTTTCCTTGTAAATGAAATCTTCTTTTATCAGCGTGTGCTATGATTTTGACAAACTTTAACCCTTTCACTCCGAGCCACCCGTCATACGGTTGTTTTTCGGGTCAATCTTTAACCGGCCTTATCTTCTGAAAAAAGAACTTTCAAGAACTTGTTCACCTACCAGAAATTCTGAACAAGATAGGTTGGAGTTAGGCGCCGTTCCCACGCATGCGCGAGAAGACGTTGTAAAAAAGTTATAATTTTTTTTTCAAAATTTGCAAACCTCCAGTACGGAAGGGGTTAATGATTCCTCTTAAAGATTTCAGATGTAAATATTTTGACAAATATTGTTTCGGTTGCCTTTAATATTTTTCCATAATCAGACATACCGACTCTGTTTTCATATTTTAATTGTCTTTCACTAATGTTTTACAGACCTCCTTGATAATTGAAAGAATATATATAGCAGAAAAATCATTGGATAATAAGAGAAAATCCAAATTCACGGGTTTGCAATTTAAAAAAAAGTTTAACTTCATATCAAATTTTAATGTAGTACAGAACATTTACATATTTACGATATTACCATTACGGCAGATTTAGCTTTACTTGTCCGGTAGGTATACAATTATAGGCATCTTGCATAAATGCACCCAAACTGTGATTTATAGTGCATCAATTTTTAATTTTTAACTTTAATTGACTTTAGATCACTTTTAAACCAAAGTTCATTCCAAAGTCAGTTCGTCGGCCTCACCTTCTTCTTCAAAGGAAGAAACTTTAAAGTAATGTGAGATGACGGAGATGAACTGCCATTTTTATGTTTGACCTCCTTATAAATTTTTCCCACCATGCCACTGGCCAGTTACGTTTACTGTCAAATATGCTTATTTCTGGAAAAGTTATATTTGGACCAGTTTATTTATCATCTGTCTGCCCTGCCTCAAACTTCAATGTCACTCCTATTCAATGCGCTTTCAATGATGTATTTGTGTTGATTATGTTTCCATTCACCGAGCGGACGACTTCGCGCGGACAAAATTTCCTTATATAGTTCATTGATGTCACAGTTTAGGAATTTTTGTACACAAAATGCGAGCTCTTCTTTGCTCTGTTGTGCTCTTTTGTCCGCTAAAAATTTTCAACTTTCAAAAGAGATATTGAGAGAACTGAAGAGGACAAAATCATTCAGCCAATCAAAAAGGGAGAAAATCTGCTAAATAAACAAAAAATGAAAATAAGTAATTGATCTCTCGGGGAATGGAAATCGAACAGTGTCCGCGAGATCTCTGCAACCAATTCCGACCAATTCAATTTTTAGAAATTTGTTCGCGCGAAGTCGTGTCCGCTCGATGAATATAAGCCCGGCTTTAGGGTTTCTAATGTGCTTCATGTGGGCATTTGGGAATCTGGCTTGTGCTTTACGAAATTGAAAAAAATGGTGGAAAACATGTTTATTTGTTTTCTTTTATGGCAAGAAAGGATATAAAAATCAGGGTTGTCTGATGTTCCATCGTTATGACGTCTTGGTGATGTCATAAAAACAAGATGACCTTAAGGCATTGAAGTCGTTGAAAAACAGGGAAGGAAGCGAACAAACTGAAGGATATCAAAGGATCAGACAGTCATAAATACACTATTTTAAGGAGACAGAGAAGGTATTACCAATCGAGTAAGTAAAAGACGGGAAGGAGAACGAGTTTATATTTACAAAGAGGTCTAAGAGGGTCTTCTTAATTATTTTGTTTAAGCTAATATATATGGTAATACGTGGATAAGAAAAAGAGTGGAAAGGTAATCTATTAGGTATTCATATTAGACAAATGAGGAATCATTGATTACAAGCCTTCTCAATTACGATACCGGAGACAGAGACGATTTGTCATAAAAATAATGATGACTTTATACTTTTATATGATCTTCATAAAGACCCATGGAAGAAAGAGAGCAAGTTGTAAGGGTGTTTGTTTATTTTCGGTGATCTATTTTCGCGAATTGAATAA
Source organism: Tiaropsis multicirrata (assembly GCA_032270745.1). Lineage (NCBI taxonomy): Eukaryota > Metazoa > Cnidaria > Hydrozoa > Leptothecata > Tiaropsidae > Tiaropsis > Tiaropsis multicirrata. The sequence goes on along the minus strand of JAUJPO010032007.1, from coordinate 2,123 downwards.
TCAGAATTTTTGCAAGGATTAAATTTTGCGAATTTGCCTGTTTTTCACCCATTTTATTATTTTCCTGGTATTAAATCTAAAAATTTATACGCATTTGATTCCCAAAAACGAACGAAATCCTCGAAAATCGCGAAAGGTAATCCTTGCGAAAATAATACACTTAATACCACGGATGAAGTCCTAAAATCCGTAACGTTTATCAGTAGTTTTACCAGTTCCTAGTATTGTCATTTATATACCAAAAGAAGCGTATTTAGATGTAGAATATGCATAGTTCCATCCTGTGCCATAATGTTATTTTTTACACGGCACAAGTAGTGATCAAAAGACACCTCGTGACATCAGAGAGATGACGTCATAAAACTTAAAAGTTTGCAATTCCTATAAACTCTTGTGTGCCGCTGAAATCTTATTGGCAATAGAAGTATAACATCATTTCCCAATCTCTAGTTAATTGATAAATATGATCATATGTCAAGATAACAGTTTTTAGCCGGTTCTTATTATCGGTCTAGTTTCGGTTAAAATTCACAGAGTCGTCTACTCTCCTCTGGATTTAAAGGGTTTGCATTAAAAAACGAAGCGAACAAATACAGACTTCATGCTGGAAACCATGATCCTTCCTTTTCTGGTTACAAACATGACTGGTTTTAAACAGCGATGGAGCGTTTTTTTTTCAACCAAAGATGCTGATCACGATCTAATTCTTGGTCCAAATTGCGGAGCACTTCATCATCTCAGTCGACAGGACCAACCTGTCGTTTTAAGCTCAATTTGAATGGACCTTAATCGGATACGAGAAGAGTTTCTTCAACTGGTCAAGCAATCGTTTGGTATAATTGGAATAGAAAAAAGAGGTTTTTATCATAACTTTCAAATTATCTTATTATATTTTTGATAAACTGAAATCCATGTAAATACGACCCAGGGCGAAACATGTTGTAATTTGTTTTAGTATTTAATGGTATAAATTCCCTTTCATATCGTTCAATGAATTATCTAAAGTATATGTTGAAAAATGCTGGTTTATTTTGACATTTGTAATTCTTCCCTTCAGCAATTACAGATTATAGTGCCACGCCGTTTGAGCTGAAGAAAAAAATACAAAAAAAAAATTCATTTCAGTTTTTCAAAAAAAACCTTAGTTTTGGCAGTCAAACTTCTCTTTAATTATCCGAAAATCGCTACATTAGGTCGTTTAGGAGCAATAATTACTTCTTTAGTATTCTCAAAAACATTGGTAATTTACTTTCGAGTTGAAAGTTTTGCCAAGCGGTAAATTTTACGATGTTGAGAGGAGTAATTGTTGCTCTAACTTTCTGGTACTTTTACTTTCGAGACGTGGAATTTAGAAATTCAAAATTTTTTAATTATGTTTCCTCCCTAAAGAGCAAACGTAAAAAAGACTTCTTTTTCTTTAAGCTACTAGCACCAACGAAAAAAACAACATCACACTGTGGAAAACATGGACGACCAAAATTCAAATCCATCAAGAAATTTGGAGTATTATATTGAGAAGATACACAAATATGATGTGGAATTACGCCAGTTCTTTCTATCGATGAAAAACCCAGTTAATTCTGGAACCTTCAATACTGGAAGTTTGGCTGAAGGTGCCTGGATTTGTTCGTTTTTTTGTAGACGGTGACAACTTAGATGTAGACTATTTTATAGTCTGAGATAAGAGTCTAAACTAAAATATACGTGAAATGAGAGCAAAACTCCAAAAAACGGTAAAACGGGAACGAGAAAATCTTTCGAAAATAACTGGGATCTTGTTTGTTCCAAACTTTACCGCCGTTGTTTTTTTTCTCTAACCGCCGTCTATGGCTTGAAACCTCAGCCTCACATAAATTTACCGTTTTCACTATCACTTTAACGGACGATAAAATAGTCTAGCTTAGATGTAGATCGCATGATACCAGTGGGAACAATATCGAGAAAACTTTCTCAATCTGTCCTGCAGGAAATAGAAAACATTGGATACTACAGAGTCCTGTTGACTGACGAGCTGAAGGGGAACTTGATGCCCGAACTAAGATACCTCACGGCGATTTCGCTCTTCACATGATTAGCTTAATTACTGGAAGTTTAATTACACTCTTTTTTGTTAATTTTCCAAT
>JAUJPO010031896.1:0-18964 GCA_032270745.1 Tiaropsis multicirrata | reverse complement strand
CTTGTCCGACTCGGGATTTATGTTTGAAAGGTGAGTCGGTCGGGCGACGCGAACAGAACATATTATCGATTGCCGCCCGAGCCGATGTAAACATGTGACGTCACATAAAACAGGCCTATATATATCTGATCTACAGATTTTTGTTATGTTTTGATTTGTAAATTGATTTACATGGTTCAATCTTTAGACAGGTGATTCAATCTAATGACCAGAATTTTATAGGAAAAACAAAGGAAATAAGACGAGTGAAAAGTATGACAGAGTAAATGCAATGTATCACCCATTAACGGTAATCCCATCAAACCCTTCACCTCTCATTTCAGGAGTTTCACAAGGATATGTTCTTGTCCCGCTTATTTTCCTTGTACTCATTGGTGACATTGATGAAAAATATAAAGTATAAAAATGTAGATGACACACAGAAATTGCAAGATGACCTAAAAATACAATCTATTTGTGGTCTCAACGTTTCTCATTTCCATCTAAAAAAAATAGCTACCTGTCGGAAAATATGTCTTGAACTTCTTGTAACACTCATTCTTCTCTTTGGAAAACCACAGTAAGTGCACGTTTTATAAAAAAAGTTACATGCTTTTAAGCAGCAAACTTGTCAGCTTGTCCACCTCCAACTCTCCTCTCGGAATCAAAACGAAACCGAAAGTGGTCGATCAGGCATGACGTCATGTTAAGTTTATCGGAAAATCGGGGATAAATTCTTGATACGTAATATCGAAGTGGCTATAATGACGGCAGGTTATTTTTAGTCTGCCGTTACTTCAGCCGCTCCAATGTGGACTTGCTAAAGTATCGGCATGTTGTTTCTGCCGTTGCTTCTGCCGTGATTGTAGTTGGCCCTAAATGGATGGAGTAGCTAAAGTAACGGTATTGAGTTACAAAAAACTAATAGTCACGTTGCAGTACATTAGAGTGCCGGTACTCTTAAATTTGTAAGACTCTTCTTTCTCTGCTAATAGTCACGGCAGATTGGATCGCGTGGTAGATCTTCAAGATTACTTACATGCCGTTATTGCAGCCCTGGACATGCGGCACATTATCTAGAAATTAGTAGAAACTGTAGAAACAGCGTATATATATCATCCGGCCGGTAAAAATGGCTTTCAAAATCGCACCCCTCGCCGCCCCCAAGCGTCTCTTTTGAGCAATTTGACATTTTTTAAGGCGCTACAAACAATATTCGAGACATATCAAAAACGTCAAAAGAGGCGCGCGCAATTAAAACGTTGGGCACGAGGTTATTACACCCTTGCTTGTAACAATACTCTTTTAGTGGTACATTTTTTCCCTAAAATACCCACCCTTCTTCCCCTAAATTTTACGCCCTTATTGTGCATTTTGCTCTGTCTTTCAGTGCGTTTCCAATACCTTCGAAAAACCTTCAAGGTCGCAACCAGAGATGCGGACAAGGAAAATTGTTGATGGAGAGTGTTGACTTCCACATAAGGAATATGGAGCAAAAGCAACACTCTCCGTCAAAATTTCTGTATCCGCCATACACCAATCGATATGTCCAAGGTATTAGAGGAACGGGGCGTTTTACCGCCTACATAATTCTTGCACCAGGTCGAGCACCTGACAACCAACAACTACTGGGTGCTGTTATACATACTAAGGACGAGGAACCGATATGCAGCACCCGACAGTCGGGGCATCGGTAGGGTCGTAAGAAAAGTCTGAAACAGTTATAATAGTTCTGGAAAAATCTTTTTTTTTACATTTTATGTTTTATTGGAAGCGGAAAAAAAATGAAATAAATAAGCAAAAGAAAATATTCTTAATAATATTATTCAAGAAATTAGATGATTTACACAAATTCAGAGGGCAGGGGAACTACAACAGTAACAGAAATAATATCCCAGTAAGCAAGGAACGCCAGTTTGACATCCAAACGACGTCCTGTAACGTCTGGTGTTATAAGGGAATTTGGGAACTATGCATTTTTCCAAAAAATAAAGAATCTTACAGCTTACAGTAGTTACACGAAATCTGCATTTAATTTCTTAAATCTATAGTTCCACCATGAGGCAATAATAATAGGGAAATATATGCGTCCAAAGATTGATTTGAGATTACAGCAACCATTAATTATAGTTCAAGAAAATGGATACGGTAACTCGTAACATAACATCAAACGTAACATCAGGTATTGCGGTGTATAATCAGGTAGTATGATGTATGATAAATGTATTATAGCATGATAGTAACGTGTAATCATATGTACTATGGTGTAATCCGTGTATTTCATGTAATGCACGCAAACATAACAGGTGACTTTCAGATTCATAACATTGCAATTCCTCGTGATTTCAAATTTCGACAGCGATTCTACGTTTGGTATCTCCCAAATACGCCCCATACCATACCATACCATACCAACATAAGGTCACCCATCATATAAGGGCTTCCCGCCAGCAATTACCTTTGGCTAACATAATGCCGTTGCGGGCGTTATGAGCCGATGGCGGAAAGTTGATCATCCAACAATTTCGAAGGTTCCCATATACGGACCAAGCGATCACTGAAAATGTAAATTCCGTAGATTACGATAACCACTATACCACTACACCTAATTATAGTGCTGATCGAGTATAAAAAAGGTGAAAGAATAGAAAGAATATTATCTTTCAGCTTTTAAAAGCTATAAAACTAAACGTTACATTGAAAAAGGATCATTTTCTGCGCCATCATCACTCTCAATTTTTAGTGGGTTTTCAAGTTTTTTTGGCAAAATTTTTCATAGTTTTCAAGGTTTCTTATTACTTAGTTGGTGCTACTTTCAGATAAGTTCTGTAAGATACTAGACCTGAAATAGAAAATCAAATCATTGTATACATCGAATTAATCAAAAATAACTATTCAAAGTTTTTAAAAGTTTTTTAAGGATTTTTCGAGGTTTTCAAGGTTTTTTGCAGAAAATTTATGGTTTTCAAGGTTTCAAGGCAAAAAAACCGACCGACTAAAGAAGACATTCAATTCATCTTCCAATCTGAGACCACATCGTTCTTTTAGTACAAAAGTCTCTAAAAATCGCTTGAATAAAAGAGCAAAAAAACCGCAAAATTATTTTGCCCTCGATGCTTCGACTGAAGCAGACCTACATAATAATTCATCTTCCAATCTGAGACCACATCCTTCTTTTAGTACAAAAGTCTCTAAAGATCGCTTGAATAAAACAGCAAAAAAACCGCAAAATAATTTTGCCTCGATGCTTCGACTGAAGCAGACCTACATAATAATTCATCTTTCGATCTGACACCACACTTTTAAGCTAAGGCTACACTGAGCAATATTTACAGGCGCTCGCAATGCAATTTAGATTGCGTTGCAAGCACCTGAAAAAAAATGAGTGTAGCCAGGTCATTTTTCCTGCAATCTTTTATGCAACGCAATAAAATACGAAAAAAACGTTGCAGAAAAAATTGCAGAAGGCTGCAACAAATTATATCTAAAAAGGAGAATTTTTCTTCGTGTTTGTTCTCTTCTTTTGTCATATGTTTAAAACACTCGAAGAGCACATGTTTTTGAAAGATCTTGATGTATGGAGTTTTTTATATAACTTCAAATAAAAGATTCTTTTGGTTACTTCCAGAACGCTTTCACTACAAAATGAAAATAATCTGGAATGAATTGCACAACTTACTATTGGTGCCTAGACTTGAACTCTTTTCAGGCGCGTGCAAGGCAATTGTTGCGTTGCAAGCGCCTGGAAAGATTGCTCAGTGTAGCCTCAGCTTTAGTACAAAAGTCTCTAAAAATCGCTTGAATAAAAGAGCAGAAAAACCGCAAAATAATTTTACCTCGATGCTTCGACTGAAGCAGACCTACATAATAATTCATCTTCCAATCTGAGACCACGTCGTTCTTTTAGTCTCTAAAAATCGCTTGAATAAAAGAGCAAATAAACCGTAAAAAAATTATTTTGCCTCGATGCTTCAAACGAGTTTACTTGGGAACATTTGAGGTATTACCTTGACGCAGTGAAGATTGAAGTCTCGTTACATTTGATAGCGTTGATTGATTTTCCGTGACCAGCAACTTCGCCTGATAAAAAGAAATAACGAGTGCAATTATAAATACTGCGACGTTGGCCGAGTGGTTTGAGTGCTCGCTTCCTGTTCGCAAAGTTGTGGATTCAACTCCCAGTCGGGTCAGACCAAAGACTTGAAAACTGGCACTCGCTGTCATCGAATAGGGAGCCTTCGGGTCGCCCTCGACTGCGGTCGCAAACTTACTAACTTTTATGAATACTTCCTTATTACAACAATTTGTGGCAAATTATTTAGGATTTCACTTGACTTTCGCTTTCGGTAGACTGGAGTCATTTATGACGTAATTGTATTCGACGCGGCATAATTTATAAGCGGAGATAGTTTGTGTAAACTATATCATTTGTATGTAGTCTTTTGTCCAATACCGTTGTTAGCAGTCCCCATAGAAATGAAATGGGGGACTCCTCAACACAAGAAAAATCATCCATCCAGACATTACAAACCCACAGACACGGTAAAGACTTTTTTTAAATGTAGTAATCGTCACGCTGTTCGGGTTTCGTTCAGTCAGTCTATGACCGATTAAAGAGAAGACGTGAGTCGAGGTGGATATTATAAAATGCAACAAAAAGATCTATTTCATGTAGGAACGGGTACTGAATGAAATGCCTTATCGGACAAAACAATGTCGGACTAATTTTTCGTCGGAATAAATTATTCGTCGGACATAATTTTGGTCACCCACAAATATTTTCGTCACTTTTGTCCAAAAAAAACGCAAATTTTAGCCTAAAAAACCTTTTTTTTTTCGTCGGACTAAATTATTCGTCGGACAAAATTTTCGTCATCTCCAAAAAATTTCGTCACTTTGTCCGACATTTTTTGTCCGATAAGGTAGAAAATCGACATACCTCAGTCAACTTAGATGTCTATTTCATGAAATAAATCTTATTGATGTATTTTATAATATTAAATTTCCACTCAGATTGACGGACATGGGCGGGTTTAAAGAAAGGAGGTAAGGGCGTTCAAACAAACTTACCAATCGGCTTGCATGTTTTGACGTCCCACAACCGCATGATACCTCGACGATCACCGCTGACCAAGACGTCGTGACCAGGAACGAAATTCAGAGTGGTCACCCAGTCTTTGTGGGCTGATGTCATGTGCTGTAATAAATAGTGTAGAAAAGCGCAATTGATGAGTCACGGTTTGGGTCAAAGAATACTTTAAAAGAATAAACTTTCGAGTTTTTCGCGTGTTTTGGTCAAATTCGCGAAAGTTTAATCCGCGAAAAATTATTATTAAGCTCACTCGTTTATTCTCTTGAAGTAACTTTTTTTTTCAAAATTCGCGAAAATTTATTATCACGATACTTAGGTTGGAAAATAAACATCAAAATTCGTTTTTAACTTTCAAAATGCTATTAATCAACATCGATGAAAGCTGAAATCTAAATATTTCACATTGTGAACAAGGACCCATTCGCGAAAGTTTATTCTCGTGAAACTTTCTAAGACGTCTAATTCGCGAAAGTTTATTCCCGCAAAATGCAAAAATTTCCCGAATTTCTTGACAGGCGAAAGTTTTTTATTTCAAAGACTAAACAAATAATGAAAATAATAACATATGTATTGTAAATGAGTAGAATTCCCCTTATGAAAAATGGATATGAATTTGGATTACAGTTCAAGTGTATTTTTTTCTTTCTCGGTACTAAAATTTTGATTTCCTGGAGCAGAGGATTTTTACCAATAGGCACGCTGAGAATGAGCACTTGTGAAAAGCTTCTCTCACATCGAAAAAAAAATTGGTAAAAAAACAAACAATTCTGTGTTTTTTTAGAACGCGTGACATGAAGGCTAAAACGCGACTCTGGTGATTTCCTTTCCTGGCAAAGCTCAATGTCTAAGAAATGTTGGAAATCCAAAGGGGGCAAGTGGAAATTGATCTGGAAATCCAAGAGGGTATTTGGTTTCTTTAGCTTGAAAATCCGAGGGGAACTCGGGGAATAATGTTCATATCCTCAACAGAGAGGGTGTAAGTTTTATTCTGGAATGAAAACCCAATAGCCAGGTTACGCAAGGATCTATTTAGGACGTGAGATGCTTCTGTTGCGGCCTGTACATAACCCAATAGCCAGGTTACGCAAGGATCTATTTAGGACGTGAGATGCTTCTGTGGCGGCCTGTACATAGAGTAACGTCCTAAATAGCCTCTTGCGTAACCTCGCTATTGAAATGGCAAAGAAAAAAAACCAACTTCAAAAAGACGACTCACGTGTTCTAAAGCGTGATTTGCGTAATTCCATTTCTTGATAGTGTTGTCGCGTGAACCACTAAAGATGACGTCACCCTTCATGGCCAGAGACTCGACGCCGTCATAATGTGGAGGTTCCAGGTTCGTTCGTGGCATCTGAAGAAAAAGGAAAATTTTAACCTGTTATTAAATACAAACAATATCTCTGGCTGGAAAGAAAAAAACTTTTTTTTGTGAAAAAAGCCATCTTCATTTTCCATTGAAAGAAATAACAGGTCACCCGTTTTCAGGACAGTATAATTTAAGAGGGCCTCATGAGAACATAAGAACAATGGAGTGAGGCATCGTACTAGAGCACCGGGAAGACTAGAACGAACCCTCTATCTACCAAAACCTTCGGTGCTCTAAAGAAAAAAACACAAAATGGGAGGTCATAATAAAGTGAATTAGGAGTGATTTTGCTGAAAAGCCCTAGGAAAATGGCACAAAACAGAAAAAATCATAAAATGGGGGGGGGGGGGGGTATTTGAGAAAATACAATTAAGCACAAAAGAGTCTTCACAATACCTTGAAGAGAAAAAATTAAAATTTACCTGACTTGCAGCGACTTCGTCCACTACTTCATAAATCTAAAAGAATAAAAAATAACAATTTCAAATTGAACGTAACAGGAAACTTAAAACGCATGAGTGATCTCTCACAGCAGGCACATGACGTTGTTTTGACGTCCAAAACCATGTTGTTTCCTATTTCCTATTCCTCTCTCACCTTGATGTAGTGATCTTTGGAGCCTGTGATCACATTGTCGTGATTGTGTCCCGTATTGGCGACCAGCAGACACGTTACAGCACCCGTGTGTCCCGTAAGTTTGCCCAGCGTTGAGTAGGTTTTCAAGTCGATCATTTTCACCGAATTTCCGTACGCCAGATAAATGACTGACCCGTCGCCGTTGATTCCGATGTCCGAGATGGTCGCGTCGGTAATCGATTGCAATAAACTGCCACTGAAGAAAGGATAAAAAAATCATATAAAAAATGGCCAGGATTCAATTTTAATCAACTTCTCAAAGTCTTTTACTCAGCCTTTTAATTTTTTGTTGCATCTGATGATTTTACATAGAACATGAAGCTCCGAGTTATGTTTTTAAATTATGGTTTTAAAAAAATATATTAAAGTTTTACTCGTAATTATTTTCACCTTTCATTAAAATTCAAATTATGGAAATCACCAACGTTGAAATTTGCTTTCCTTATATTTTGACTATATTTTGAGAGAAAAAAATTCCGGGCGACACAAAAAAAAACATCACACGTACGACGGGCGTATTGGAGCCCTAATAATTATACACAAACTAAAACTTTTCTTTCGAGTGATAGAAGTTGATTCATTAGTTACCAAGTTATGCCCTTTTTAATTGAAAATTTACTTTTCAGAAAGTGCAAAAACAACGAACCTTATCGAACAAAACAATGTCGGACTAATTTATTCGGCAGACATATTTTCGTCCCCCGCAAATATTTTCGTCACTTTTGTTCGATATTTCTTTGTCCGATAAGACTATTCGAACTATCACCGCACGGTTTCATTTTAACAGTCCGTTTCTAATCGCTGTCACTGTTTGTTGAACCTACCTTAATGTTTTGATGACTGCCTGTTGCCTCAGATCCCAGACCTACGGAAGGAAAGATTGTATTGATGTACAGAAAATAAATAACTTCGCAGTGTAGACGTTTTTAATGGTACTTTTTGCCAACTGTTCAGCGACTGTTAAGTAAATAAAACCATAATCCGCAACATGCAAATCCAGGGGGTGTGGAAAATTGCAATGCTGAAAATCCAGGTGGTTTAACTTTTCGAAAAGTGACTTCCTCAAGAGGGTATGGAGCTGCCAAAGTGAGCCCATTGAAGTTTTCTGTAGTTAAGTCACTTAATCGAGTTTGGAGAACGAAGCATTGCGTCAAAAAAGAGTCTCTTTTATTCAAGCAATTTTTAGAGACTTTTGAACTAGAGAACGACATGGTCTCACTTTGACAGACGAATTATATGCAACACTGGGGGGTACAGATTTTTCTGGCAAAGCCCAATAAAACATAGAGAATACGAACACAAAATTGAAGCTTTAAAGCAATCACGTAACGAGAAGCTACCTTAACCGTAGAATGCGAAACGGTGAGCGCCAAGCGGCTGTTTGGTACGAATTTCACGACGTTCACGTCGCGTTTGTGTTGAGCGAACGACGCTATTTCTTCGTTCGTGTTCAAGTCCCACACTTTCGCCGTTCGATCTGTGTGATTGAGAAAAGAAAGATACATTGCATTTTAAGGTTCGTAAGAAAATCGAATATATTGAATTAGCTGGCAAGCCAGCATCGCATGCCGATGGCGCAACATAGAAGCCCTGCCGACCGAATGTCGCTACCTTATCGGACAAAAAAATGTCGGACAAAAGTGACGAAATTTTTACCGACGAAAAAAAAAGTCCAAAAAGAAAAAGTTTTTCAGGCTAAAATTTGCGTTTCTTTTGGACAAAAGTGACGAAAATATTTCTAGGTGATGTCCAACGAAAAATTAGCCGACATTGTTTTGTCCGATAAGGTATAATGATATCGCTACGCTCTTTCCTAGTAGTATACCGAGCATAGCGATATTTAACAAAGTAAATCGATTACACCTGAGCTCCTTTAATGCAAACTCCTATTTAGACTGCTCCAAACCCGACTTTATGATGTGGCTGACAATAGTAGGGTTTGTTACGTTTAGAAGGATTTTGTGTGTTTTCACACCTTTTCATAAATTACGTAATGACTGCCTCGTTTTGAATTGAGAGCTGTGGTAACCGAATCTCAAGGGTTCTTATCAAAACTTGACTCCATTGAAATATGTGTCATTTTGATGACGTTTTTTTATGAAAAGGTGAATATTTCGTGAGGGGAAAAAAAAATGTTTACTAAAAACAAATCAAAGTTTGATAAATTTTGTAAAGACTAATCTCCGGGGGGGATGGGCACTGTTATTTCTGAATGATATGGTTGGAAAACAGCGTCTAAAATCTAAACAAAACTTCCGGTAGAAAATGCCATAACCTATACCAATACCTACGGTATTTCGTCATCCGATCTGGTTGATGTTTCAAGAAAAAAGATACTTTTAGGTGGTAAAAATTTAATTTCACGATCCAGAGTTTCAAAATACGACATTTAATTTGAGGGATACAGTTGAACCCATGTAATTCACACTCCTATAATTCGAAAACACATTTAATTCAAACGAAATTCTTGGACCCTTGAGAATTCGAATTACATTGGTTCAACTGTATATAATTTTGTAAATCTTTCTGTTTCACGGAATTTAATATAATACACCCAAATTTGCGAAATTAAATTTCTCCCTTTAAAGGCTATTACGCAAATGGTTTATACCTTTGGATCCGGTGATCATGAGGTAATCTTGGACATCCAGCGAAAGTACGGCACTGCTGTGTCCCGTTGCCGTATATTTACACGTGAGAGCTTCGGCTTTACCAGGCGATGCTTTTGAAGGTAGTATTTGACCGCTAAAAAAAAGAAAATATCTAGATCTAGGATTCGATGGTTGTGCATTAGAATTGGGTGATTATTATTAGAAGAGTTTCACGTTGATTTCTGAAAATCAAGGAAGCATTTTGATATTTTGTTCTAAATGTTATCAAATGTTCTTGGGAAATTCTTAAAGTTTTTGTCAAAGTCTCAGCCTTTTTGGTCTTTTAAAAAAATAATTGTTTAATGTTTAAATACCAAACTGAATACGTAAAACATTTACTCAGTGTACTAACTTTTGTGGGAGGGGGGAGGAATGTGTCCGGGTGTAACCGGATGAAAATAGGTCGTGTTCGGGTGCAAATTTGTCATATCCGAGGGGTAACGCAAATTGTTCGGGTGAACAAAAAGATCCTCCAGTCAACCGATGGCCAACATTTTTATGAAACAGCCAGAAGCTCCGGATGGCAGAAATCTTTCTCAATCGGAAGAACTTGCAATTGGGCTATTCCGGAAAAAAATTCGTACGCCCCATGTTGAGGAGGTCATTTTTTGATGATGGGACTCCCCTGGATTTTTTGATAATTTTTAAGACCCTCTTGGATTTTAACCATGATTTTTGGGGGACCCCCTTGATTTTTTTATAATTTTTAAGACGCCCCCCTGGATTTTAACTGAGAGTGACCCCCCTGGATGTTCGACATCTATTTGTAGAAAAGCCCATTTTTAAGGAGGTTTAGTTGCACAGGTTAGGAGATAGGTTTTTACTAGGCTAGAACAATACTGGTTAAACTTACAGGTCGGGGAAGAATTGTCACACTTACAAACCTGATTTTTTTAAGGAGGTTTAATTGCGCAGGTTAGAAAAAAAATCTAAAATCTTCCTCTTGCTGATTCAGCCTGCCCATTTTTACTTTCCTTTTAATAATTAAATGGTTAATATAATTTAATTTATATTACTCTTTTATTAGCACGTTTTCCAGATTAAGGATGATAAGAACATAATTAGGAATAATTTAGAATAATTTCGACCAAAAAGTTAAGAATATTCACCATATTAAATTAAAAAAGACAATTCTTATAAAAAAACAGTGTGCATTTGTACTGGTTAAAAACACGTTCATTTTCCAGGTTAGACATTGTGCCCCGTGCCCCGTTCCCCGTTCGTTTTACAGGCCAGAACGCGCGGGTTAATTGTTACAGGTTAGCACTTACAGGTCTGGATCCGATTCAGGTGGTAGGTTACTGGTTAAACGCTTAAAGACATCGCTTGAATCCATGTCTGATGATGCTCTGATGGATGGAAAATAGATCGGAATGATAGATGATGTTTGATGATGGATAAAGTTAAATATATTCTAAGGATGAAAGAACCCTGGGATGGAAAAGTCCGGAGGCGTGTGGTCCGACCTAAGTTATATCCGGCCCTCTTCGGGTAAGTTTTTCAAGGTTCTGACAAAAGCCAGGTACACTGTTGTAAGAGTAGAAAATAATTGAGAAAAGTTTTGAAATTCTGGGCTAAAACCTGAGGGAAATATAGTTTAGGTATAAAGTGTTTCTTTTTTTTTAATTTCTGATGGCGGAAGAAATAATAAAAAAAGAAACAGTTTATACCTAAACTAGGGGAAATGGTCTAAAAATGCAAAGTAAGGGTCGGTTAAAGAAATTCTGATCGTTGATCAGGTGCCGAAGATGTCATGAATTTAAGAGTATGTTAACGGTGGGCGGTGGGCGGCGGGTGGACGAATCCGAAGCTTTAGTCAGAAAGAATCATTGATCGGCCGAAACTTTTATAGTCACCTCCAAATTGTATAACTTTCGTCCGACTAAACAGGTAAAAAACAGCTTCAGAGCACAGTCAGTATAAAAACACCGGTCTGGAAGTCTTTCGTTTTTGTCTTTTGTTTACATTTTGAACTTTCGTCGGTAAAATTGGCGGTTGGTTTTGCTCACTTATTGATCATGTGATCAAAAAATAGACCAATAAAATAGAACATATTGGTAACGTGATCAATAAGTGAGCAAATTGAATTTGACTTTTGTTTTAAATAAAGAAAAGGTTGACAAAAAGATATATCAATACATTGCCAGACCATTGTATTTTATAATGACTATGTTCAGACAAAAGAATTTTTCGGTCGGACAAAATTTCACTCATCTTCAACATCAAAAGAATTATCAAGTTTCTTTGTCCGACTACGACTTAGTTTTGTCCGATAAGGAGTATGTTAAGGTGTATGGAATGCGTGGTATGTGTATGTATATGTATATATATGTTTATGTTGATGTCAGCGTTTTTGTAAGTAATGTTATATCCAAGTGAAATCGTTTCAGGTGTTATTAAAAGTTAAACGTCAAAGTTATTCATTCATTTAGTGCATATCGTTAATATTATCATATATAGTCAGTCATTTAGTCCAGTGAAAAAGTGATTTAGTTTTTTAAATCTTTCATTCACTCATTCATTTATTTGTAAAAGTTGCAATTCACCCCCACCCACTCATTCAGTCATTTCTTTGTTGTGATGAAAAAAAAATTATATTGAATTCAATTATACTTTTTATTGCATGAAAATTTCGCAGTTTCGCGGTCAAGTTTGAAAAATGTATCTGGAGCTCGACCGCGAAATTAAAATGCCGCAAAATGCAAATTCTGGCAAAATTCAAGTAATTAATTCAAAAATAAACTAAAAACACAAAACACACTTTTTCTTCTGGCTTCAACCGTGTAATTAAAATGCCGCGAAAATCATTTCTTTTGCAATAAAGTATATCCAAAGTTATTTAAAAGTTGTCATTATTGTGCGTCCCCAAAAAACAACGAGGTGAACGGAAAAAAGCGGAATATAAGGAAAAGAAAATACAAAAGATTCTTACGTTGGTTCAGCGTTCGATTTTCTTTCCATTAACGGTGGATTCTTCACGGAACCTTGTTTACGTAACGAGCCCGCACTCCTTAAGGAGCTTCCCGACGCCGACTTCCCGAAGGGACGGGCCGATTTCGTCATACGTGTATTACGCTGGAAACTGCCGGGCAATGTCTGATTAGCCGGGGTCGTCGAGTCGTCCGTAAAAGAACCGGATCTGTCTCTATTGTCCGCTGTTGTCGCCCGGGTACTCGAAGAAGACCCGGTTGTCGACGTTCCCGTTTTACGGTCTTTTAAAGATTTTTCTAAGTCTATAAGTTTTTGCATTGTTTTCTCGTCAATTTGAAATTTATCGGCAAGCTGCAACGATTTGTCTGGTTGATCCGACTCGGCGTCGGCTGTTTCCGCTTTGTTTTTGGTCAGCGGTTCCGGTATGGCAAACCCGTCGTCGCCGATATTCGGAAGGGTAGGTTCCGTAGGTGTTTTTGCTTTTTTGTCTTTCGGGTGTAGTAGTTCTTCGGGTAACGCTGTTTTTCTACGTGACTAGAATGTAAAGAGAAAATAAAACACATATTTTTATTAGCCCATATTTGTGATCTCTCGGTTTTTAGGAACCCATACAAATCTGTACAAATTCTGCGTTACCGGGTGACGATTAAAAAAAAGTTTTTTTATATACATATTTTTTCTAGGATGTGATGGTTTGAACTCGAACAACTATAATTTTTTTTCCTTAATAGTTTGCTTTTTTATTTTATTTCAGGAATTCTCACACCCATTAATAAAGTAAAATTCATTATTATTTTTGCCGCCGGGTGACCTTTAAAAAACTTTCTCACCCGGCCGATAATTTTTAGGGTTGGCCTAATGACGGATTTTGCCTGTTTCAGAAAAATATTTTTTCAAATCGAAAAACGACGTTATACCTTTCTGATAGACACTCCGGAGGTTTCGTGTAATTCTGACGAAGACAACCTAGAAATAAGTAGATAAGTAAATTTTCCAAAGTTTCGATCGAATAATATTTCTGTCTGACTAACTGATGTACATACGTTACAACATGTAAGCGAGGCTAATACTTTATTCGGATTATTATTCGTGGGATTAAAAGAGTCAAAAATGTTTTTTGGATTTAATTTCGCGAGTGAGCAGTATCTTTTTTTTCACCAAAATCGTATGTTTTGGCAAACTTTTTTTCTGAAATAGTTGTTTCAAAAATTCGGCGAAAATTTAATTTCGCGAATCAACGATCCTAAGATTTTTCGCGGAAAAAGGATGAAATCTCATAAACTACCTTACCCAGCACTATTACTTGAGCTATTATTCGAGTTGCTTTCGTCTTCTATCTGCATATAACTTGCACCGTACTCCAAATTGCAAGCGTGCTGCAAGAGTTGCTGTTGAACCTCGCAATGTTGCTCCATGGCTTCAAGTTTGATTTGGATTTCTTTGTAAGCCGCGTCCTTGTTGGCCAGTTCTTGTGCCTGTCAAATGAAACGTATAACATCTTAAAACATTATACGGTGATATATTGAGGCCGGCGCGTCTACGCTGACGGAAGCAGAATTTAAACAAAAAGAATCTATTCAAATTTTTATAAAACAGAAGAAGAAAAAAAACGGATATACGTCTTGCTCCACATTTTTCTCTATTCATTACAAAAGATTCTTTTATTTACATTTTGCTTATTCAGCTCTTGGCGAGTCATATAAAAATACAATATTGCATTATACCACCAGTACCAATGAAAAAAAATTCTTCCCCGTTGTAGATAGATTTACCTATCATGGATCCGTGATCACTAGCGATTGTTTCAATCGAGAAGATGTGTTTCTTCGAATAAAAAAGGTGGGAAATATGTTTGGTTCATTAAAAAAATGTATTTTTGGAGAAGCCACAATGTAAATTTCAAAGTTAAAGTAAAGGTTTACGAATCGATGCTACTTTATGGATCGGAACCATGGTGCTTGGAGGCATTACGGGAGAATAATGACCAATGTAATGCCCGAGCTTGCTCTGTAATTGCCCGCTGACGCCACTTTATTATCCGATCAGATTCAAGCATTTGCAAATTATAGACTTCGGCCCTCTCGCTCGGGTAACAATGGCCTGTAATATTGACTTCTAAAAAAGTTCTACTTCTGTTCCCATCAGGCACGAAACGTTGTTTAAACATCGGAAAAGTTGAAATTTTAAAATACCGTTTCAATGGACTTGCTGTAGAAGTGTTCGAGGAGATATTTGGTTTCACTGAGAGTGCTTCCTTTAATGATGTCATTCGGGTTCAGTCCCTCGCCTTCCTCCTGCGAATTAAAACAATATATTAAAAGAGAGGTTAAAAGGTTTGAACTTTTTATTTTAGAGATATATTAGTCACAGCTCAAACCCACAGCAGGCACCGAACGTTATTCGGACGTTTGAAAAGAATACTTAAAAAACGTCACGTGTCCGCTGGGGTGAAAACTGCAAACAGTTGTTCCAAAAACTTTAAAAAACGTATTTTTTTTATTTTAATTATTTTCCAATTTTCCCTCGACTAGAAATTCACAACTCTTAAGTTTTTTAAGCATTGCAATTATTAATTCAAATTTCATTCCTCTCCCATGTCTGTGACCCACTGGGATCAGCCCCAATAACCACCCTAGTGAACAAAATTATTCAAAAAAGGCCCATTTTTTCACCCCACTGGAAAATTGGATGTTCACTCTCACCCTAGGGGTAAATAAAAAAATAAAAAGAGCCACCCTACTAAAAATTTGATGAAAGAACAAACAATAGATTTTTTGATCCCACTGGAAAAACATTATCATTTCACGCAACCCACTGGTATTTTACTTTCACCCCATTGAGCTTGTGGTACAAACTGGGGCACGATGGATGTAGTGAATTCTGGAAAGCAGTAACTTTGTAAACATTAGAGACACAAACATACCTCTAATCCCATAATGGTTCCTTGGCTTTCAGTGATATTCTCTTGGATGTAATCCAGGTGTGCCTCTAGACCTTCGTACTGGTTCTGCAACTCGCGTAGAACATTCTCATCCTTAGGGGAAATAATGCGAAGAGAAATTTGTATTATTGATATTATAGTAATATTAAATTAAGCAAGTAATAATAGTGCCCAATACTTTTGACTTTTGGTCAAACTCTGCTGCATCGTTCCATTTTAAGATCTAAAATAAAAAGATTCTCGAAAAGATATCCTCCTCTCCCATCCAAAAAAATCAGATTATTACTGGAATAAACCTTGTTGCTTGTTAACGTTTTGTAAATTAACAAACACCTATTTCAGTTATCTGGGACATGGTCTCGATCCACGGGCCAAAAAAATCCAAGAAAACACTATAAAAAGCATGATGAGTCAGACATTTTCTTTTTTTCTCGAACAAAACCTTTTTCACATTTTCTCTTTCAAGAAAGCTGCACTTAACATCTTAAACATGGACGATCCGATTTTTATTTTTGGGGATGTCCACATGGGCAGAGTTAACCTTACCTGATTATTTGCGTTCTTTTCTATGCCTTCTTTGCGTTTGCGAACGCCTTCGAGTTGCTTGGAGACGCGCTCACGATCGGCAAGCCATCGTTCCATGTCGTTCTCCATCTGGGCAACGTTTTTCATACGAATTGTCAACTCAGTTATCTAGAAAAACAAAATTTGAGGAACCTAAATACAGTTTAACTCGTGTAGTTAATTATCTCCATAGTATACTAAAGAAATGTTATCTCCATAGTATACTAAAGAAATGTTATCTCCATAGTATACTAAAGAAATGCTTTTGGGAGCATTCCAAAAGTACACGTTCATCGGCGAGAGGGGTCAACAGAAAAGCGAACAAAAGCGTGGCAGTTCGTTTGCTTCTTGAGAGGAGGGAAGGGATGCTTGTTGAATATGAAAAGGTGGGAAATCACCACTGGGAATCCGACAATCAACAATAAAATGAAAGTTGAGAGTTTATCTAATTGAGAAAAAAAATAGGACAATGTTATCCCCAATATTGATGGACAGTTCAAAAGCTGAAAATTACATAAAGTCTTCTATTGCGATGGATTGTCACTAAAAACAGTTAATATGTGGAAACCAGGGTGAAAAGATGTAGAAACCAGGGTGAAAAGGTAAACAAGTGATTAAAATTAAACTTCTGCTATCGGGAAATAAAAACCGAAAACTAAGTTTAAGTGAATCGCACCTTTCGGTCCAGAACTTCCCACTTTTGTTTCGCTTTCTTCGAGACGGCTGGTGATCGAAGGCCGCGCCCAGGGGACGCAATGTTTTTGCGTTTGTTCGTAGGTGTGACAATGCCTTGTTTAACACGTTCATCCACCACAAATGTTTCGTTCAAATTTGTTCCTTGTTGTTGATGTTGTTGTTGATATTGTTGATGTTGTTGTTGGAACTGCAGTTGTAAATTTGCAGGTCGACCGCGCCGGGATGCGACGCTTCCGGATACAGGTTTCGCTTGTTTCCGCATTGCGTTTAACTGAAAATAATTGCAAGTATTCAAAAATGGTAAATGGAAGAAAACAGTTTGGAATATTTAAAATGGATTCAGAAAACGTACATCCAGTCGGGTCGAGTCGAGATTTAAAAATAAAATCTAGCCGATTAGACAACGAAATTGGACCGTTTCTACGTGGTTGGATTTCAACACCTTAGTCAAGAATAAATAATCGAAACTGGAATTCGGAGAACATCCATCGGGGGTATTCTAGGAGCGAAATCTGGAAAACTTTATATTAAGGTTAAAAAAAATAGACGAATGTAATTTTAGAGATATGCGAGGGGAAGATCAAGAAAATCGGGGAAACATCGGGGGAAATTAGAGAAAAAAGGGTTAACCTCTTCTTGCTAACATTCCAAAGATAAAAAAAATAAAAGAATGCAATTTAGAGATATGTGTGGGGAATATTATGAAAATCGGGGAAACATCTGACAGACATCGGGAAATCAGGTTACCTCTTCTTGTTTCCGCTTCAAGACCAAATCTCTTTGTTTCTTTTCGTCTTTCATTCTCTTTAGTTCAACTTCTTTCTTTCGGTTCTCTTTCAAAACGCTTTCCATTTGCCGATTCAGTTTCCCTTCCATCTTCTTGTTACGCGCCACCTTTCGAGTTGCAAATGATAGAAGCGAAAATAAAATTGAGACTCTCCAATAGCGGACAATCTAACTAGTGGACAACTCTAACAGGCGGACACCCCTTTTTGAGTAAAAATGATAGAAAATAAAAGTAAAATCTTCAATAGCGGACACTCTAACTAGTGGACAACTCCTACATTCGGACACCCATTTTGAGTAAAAATGATAGAAAATAAAAGTAAACTCTCCAATAGCGGACAATCTAATTAGTGGACAACTCTAACAGGCGCCACAACATAAACATATTATAATTCATCATCCAATTTTATTATGAGATTTTACTACGGAAAACTTGAGTGGCAGGTTCAAAGCCTTAATTCAGCTTCCAATTTAACACCACGTCGTTCTGTAGTACTAAAGTCCCTAAAAATCGCTTGCATAAAAGAGAGAAACTTTTGGCTCGATGCTTCGTTCTCCAAAGACGTTTATTAAGAGACTTTACAACGGAAAACTTGAGTGGTCTCAACAAACTGGCAGGTTCACAGCAGGTTCACAGCCTTAAATTCATCATCCAATTTTATTATGAGACTTTACAACGGAAAACTTGAGTGGCAGGTTCACAGCCTTAATTCAGCTTCCAATTTGAGATCACGTTCGTTCTTTAATACAAAAATCTCCAAAAATCGCTTGATTAAAAGAGACAAACTCGTTTAAGAGACTTTACTACGGGAGTAAATCTGTGAGGTCAAATTTGAAATAATTTGATTATAGAGAAGGGGTTTTTTAGATATGATTTGGCATTTCGCAAATTCAACTTAGGGAAATTATACCTATCAAGCTCTATCTAAGCCATAATGGAATTTTTGTACTAAAGAACGACGTAGTCTCAAATTGGAAGATGAATGGTATGTAAGTTAGCAATACTTCATTTTTCCTAACGGAAACAGCCAAAAGATCCGGAGTTTGCTCTCTATCTTGGGTTTTTCCGTTAAGTGGAAGGAATTTCAACATTTTTTCAAAAATGGAAAGGTACAAAATTTCTTTAAAAGTAATAATAAAGAACAGAAAAATCAATGCTAGATAGCCAAAAAACGTTCAAACCAATCAGAATCGAGCATTTAACCCTTTAAGTGCCAATGTCGGCTTTATCCGACATGGGCTATACTGCCTTTTCTATTTTCAACTTGAAATCTTGATTTTTGGCCTGAGTTGACGGAAATAAAATGCGCATTCAGTTGCAA